>PVKA01012912.1:0-56481 GCA_004027165.1 Ctenomys sociabilis | reverse complement strand
CAGGGTTGTTGTTTGCCTGTCTGACATGTCTTCCTATATAATTCAGGCTTTCCTTGAGCTTGTAATACATCTGCCTCAACCTCTCAAATACTGTGTCTCTGTACCTGACTACATGCAGGTAATAAGTATTTATCTCTTTCTTTTCACTAGTTTTCTTTAGAAGAATAACTTCCACAAAAATCCTTTGTTATTCTACTTACATATGCCACTGGAGTCCATCTGTTCTGTTCAATATAACTTCAATTACCCTTTAATTCTGCCTGATTTTCCTGTATGTATAGTCAAGAAATTTGCGAGGAAATAAAATTCTTAAAGTGATGCTACTCTCAGCATTGCATTTCTCATTGTCCAGGGAATTCTGGGAAATGCACAAGTGGTCCATTTTTCTCTTCTGATGCTTACACAGTAATTACCAGATAGCATCTGAAAAACTCGGTATCTGTGAAACTGCTCTACTGCTATGCGGAAGAGCAAACCAGAAAGCATGGCAAACATGGAGAGGGATGGACCAAATTCCTTTATTGAAGAAACAGTTGCTGCCATCTGCAGAGCATGTGATCACCCCAAAGCCTCCTGTCAGCCCTTCCACATTGGCCTCATATCCTTGAAGCAAGGGACAGCTTTCTCTGAGGTTAACATTGTTTTCATCATCCCAATTCTTCCTTGTCACCCTTTCTTTGTTAGAGTAGTTCTAGTAAATATTTGGCATGTCAACTCTAATTCATCTCCTATGTTCCAGTACTTAATCTGTCACAAAGACCTGTTTAGTAGGTAGAGCTAAATACAGCAGAGATATGTGGAAAAAGAAGAAAACAAATGTCAGAAAGAGAGCTATGCTAGCTCATATGGTTTGTGCCTAGATGTTCCCCCAACGCCTCATGTAGTCATGAGACGGGCTAGTGATTAATTTGTGTTGTAATGCTGAGCTTATGGTCATGAGTGCTACACCTACTATGGGGCAGATAAGCCACATGCAGTATAAGGAAGGGAGTGAGGCTGGCTCTTTGCTGTTGCTCTTCCCCTTTTGCTTTTGCTATTTTTTACCTCCATTAACTGCTGCCCTCTACTATGTGGAAGTCTGCCTTGGAGCTAGCTGAGTAGGGATGGAAATCTTCATGAACTGTGAGCTAAAGAATCTTTCAGGGGCTGGGGAAATGGCTCAGTGGAGTAAGCATTTCCCTGACAAGCACATGGGCCTGAGTTCAATCCCTGGTTCTGCCAAAAAATAAATAAATAAATAAATAATGAATAAATAAATAAAAATAAACCTTTCCTTTCTTAGTTTTGGGTTTTAGGATTTTTGTCCCAGCAAGGAGAGAAAAGTAACTGAGACAATAGCCTTGCATATTATGCCTTATTTCTCTAAACCTGACTCTAATTCTGCTTCTTCATTTGGTGTGGTAGTCTTAAAGATTAGAATAAATTACTCTCATAGTTTTAGTATTAGTTTAATGTTAATTTAATTCAGATCAAGTTCTGTTTGTAACAGACACAGGTAAACTATATATATATATATATATATATATATATATATATATATATATATATATATATGTAATGCTTTGTAATCTTAAACAAAGTGCAAATAGCAAGTAAAATACTAATGCAGACTTCTCATGGCAAATAACTGAATAAAAATATCATGATCAGGATAGGATAGGATAGGATAGGATAGGGTAGGGTAGGGTAGGGTAGGGTAGGGTAGGGTAGGGTAGGGTAGGGTGGGTAGGGTAGGGTAGGGTATGACAGGACAGGACAGGATACGATAGGATGGGATAGATAGGATAGGATAGGATAGGATAGGATAGGATAGGATAGGATAGGATAGGATAGGATAGGATAGGATAGGATAGGATAGGATAGGATAGGATAGGATAGGATAGAATGGATGTGATGTGATGAGATGGGATTTTAATCATTTTTTCCTGAAAGCTCATTATCTCTTGTTTACTTTTCTTCCCAGAATCTTTCCTTTGTCATTTCTTCGTGGTCTCTGCAGAGACTCAGAAATTATTATTGAGCAATCTAAGAAATTCTTGATGATGGTACAGTAACAAATTGAATTTTTAGGAACACTACATCTTCTGTCTAGATTGGGAAATTGAATTGAGTATATACTGCTAGGATTTTAGCAGTCTATAATGCATGATCAGGACCTGCATTAAAGAAAAGGAAGCACAAGGTAATGGATGGGAAAATTTGGTTCCTGCTATCCTTCTTTCTATAGAAAAGAAATTATATTTTGCATCAAGTATTCCAATCCTTCCATAGTTTAGCATCCTTTTTGTTTGCCTTTTGACTTCATAATTTACTGACATTTTTCTCAGCCGTCAAGAAATCAATTTACTAAATTGGAGACTGCAAAGAGGGAGAGATATGTCACTTTATTTTACTGTGATGTCTTTAATTGTAAAGGAAGGGAACATGTCCATATATATTGGACTTTAAAGATGGTTTTATTTATTAATTATGGGTTTTATTTATTAATAATGGAATATTTAGCCATTTATTAGCATAATGTATTCTATGGAAGTCATTTCCTTTGACATTGACAGCAGAGGTGGGTTTTCAGTTAAACTGAGACCTTAGACAATATGCCTCAGGCACACCAAGAGTATGAACCCAACAGGATCTTCAATGTCAATGGAAAATTACACTTTCATTGTGATAATGCTACCTCCTCATTGGTAAAAGCAGATGAAGACTCGGGAGAAAGTTAACTGGCTCCAAGTGTGACTGATACAGCAAAGCTCCACAGGGCACCAAGAGGAACAATGATAGACCCTGCTGCAAAGAAGACTCATTGTTATTTTACTAACATCCAAATAAGTGAAAATTAAAACAGGTTTTTCTAAGTCTCATTAGCTTGCTAGCTTGGTAGGTAATAGACGTAAACATAGAGCCCACAGAATCCCACTTTCAAATGTTGTAGGAAGTTTGTAGCTTCTCAGAAGCCAGATAGATTGCCAAAGTTCCAGATTCCAATGCAATCAAATAAAGCAAGTGACACATAAATACTGAGTGACCATTCAAGGAGATTTCAAGCATCACACAAAATGCAAAGCAGCTATTGGCTCTTGAGACAAAGCTTCAATTGCAACTGGAGTGTTGTATTCACGAATACTTCGAAAGCCTTTGAGAGTCAGAGCCTGGTATTATAAACTAGTGCAGCGCTAACTGTAAATGATCTGGCACTTGTGTTTTACGCTTTTTCTTTTCTTTTTCAATTGCATTATGTATGTCTTTCCCCTCCTTTATTATCTCTCAAATATCAAACATCTTAGACATAACATGAAACAGATATTTTCCATCAAGTACTGATATGTTAAACTTTAAATCCCTGCAGAATGTGAAGAAAAAAATTGAAAAATTAGAAAAATATTTTAAAAAATAGGAATAAGCAATTACATAGTTTTACACAGAAATTTAGAAATCTAACCATATACAGCATTGTAGCAGGACAGTCCTATGACTTTTTTTCTTGTCTCTTGTTTTTTTTTATTACACCTTTTTTTTTTAACAAATATTTACTTGAAAGACACTATGGCACTAGCTGGTATGTCATGACCAGCAGTACGTATTTAGATTATCTCTCTGATCACTCCAGTGCACAAACTGAGTGCTCCTTCACATTAATGCCTGCTTGTGTCCTCTGTGCTTTCTTCCTTTTCTCCCTGGAGATGATCCCGTAGTTCTATCTTATCAACAGAGTTGTACTATCTAAAATAGTTCATATTTTAAAGAACCGGAATGACACGTAGTCCAACACTTTAATTTCTCCTGTGTCTATGCCTGTTTTCAAGAATATGTGATCAGGGCCGGCCAAGTAGCTCAGTGGATTAATGTGCCTGCAAGGAAATGAATGGGCTGGAGGTTCAGTGTCCAGGCCTGCATGCTGGCCCCACCCCCCAGGGCATGCTGTGACAGCAATTTAGACTTTGAGTGGTGGTGCACACCTGTGACCCCAGCTCTTGGGAGGCTGTAAACAGGCGGATCACTATAAGTCCGATCTAGTAGTGAGAGCTGAACACCCTGTAGACCTTCCCCGCCAAACAAAAAGTATGTGACCATAATGCATTCCCTCCACATCAGGTATGGTGACTTTTAATTTTTCCGAGTGAATTAACACATTACAGTTTTTGCTATCACATGCTGAATATAAAATGATAGGTTCGTGTGCTAACAAGCACTTTTCACACGTGCTGATCTATTCTCTGCTTCTTTAAAGTATGTATTCCCTATTTGTGTGCATTTTTCATTTTATGTTGTTTGTGTCAATACAAACAACTTTGCTTTAAAATAAACAAAACATGGTAGTCATTACTAAAATGACACTGAATTGTGTGCAAAGCCCCACACAATGAACATAACCATATCTAGATCTTTTTTTCGTGCTTGATACATTGCCAAATATTCTTGTATTGTAGCAGCAGAGCATACATGGGGGTATAAATGTATTTTTCAGAACAAATTTGCTGAATGCTTTGACCTTACGGTTTCCTTTCCTAAACAGTCCACTCAGATTGATATTGCTTAAAAAATACATTTTTTCATGAAATATTTTGCACTGCCTTATAGTATCAGAGAAATGTGACTCACAAGATGAGTTCATGATGAAGCGTAAACTACTCATTTTCTCCTGTTGCCATACCACTGACATCTGACCGCACATGATGCAATGAGAGTTGTCTAGTTTAATTAAAGTTGAACCACCTTCTAGCCCTTCACTGGGGAGTCTTAAGTGAGCTCACAGACTGGGACTCACAATTTACCTATAGGTTAAAATTATGTTGTTGACAGCATCTCAGCTGGCCATGAAGGCTACTATTGGAAGCGTACTTTTTGGACCACCTCCCGAATAAGAGAGTGCACAGCGATAGACTGACAAACAAGAAAGGACAAGGGCATCTTCCAGGCAATGATGGCTTTTCATTGTACAGTTGCATTCTTCATTCTTTCTTGGATGTGGCGCAAGTAGATTTTTACCTTCAATCAATCAACCTCCCAGAAGACTGGTGTCTACAGAGAAGACTGTCTGCTGTGCTAATGAGCATATCTCCATCAGCTCCATGCAAATTAGGTTACTCTATAAAAAGGGTAGAGGATAAAGGCCAGATAAACTGTATAAAAAGGATCCTGAGTGCTTGGGTGACAGTGTTGCTGTAGGGATGCGAAAGAGCAATCCGTCACATAGCCTCAGGAATCCTGTTTACCTTAGCACTGTTACATTACCCAAAAATTACATTTTCATATACATTCTCAAAATAATTAGCAACCCTAATATTTGAGGAAAGGAAGTGCTTGTCCTTGAGCTTTTCACACAGCTAATCTCAGTACTTGGATATCACAGAAAAATGGAAAATTGATCTCCAAAGTTTTCTGCAATGTGGACTGGTACACAAAAGCAGCTGTTCCAGGCTCCCAGCTTTTTACTGCAACAGCATACAATACAATCACTGGAGATGATGGACCACAGAACATTTTCCTCTGCTCCATTTTGCCCATTGTATCTGCAAATTGTCATTTCAGGCAAGGACACAGATATTTTAAGGGCTCATTATGAAGTGCTTCCTCAAGACTAAGACATAGGTGAGCAGAAAGGTATTTGGAGATACAGATTTACTTGAAGGGTTCCTATTTTGTTTACCAGAACAGTTTTTGGTCACAAAATCAGATCATCTATACATCTTGCTCTGCATCTGAGTCACTTAAAATTTGAGCCTTATAGAGTGCTATTGAAGCCACTTCTAACCTGAAGAATAAATCATTTATAAACCATATTAGTAATGTCTTCATGCAATTATGTGGTTCAGTTCCATTTTAGTACTTCCATTGAAATTTGTCGTTTTTATCTGAATAGTTTAGTTAGCAGAGCAATTTACTGAGACTCCTGTAAGCTCTTCCTTTTTTAAAAAATATAAAATTACACACAACACTGGAGAACTAAGGACAAGGTTGAGGCTTTGTGTACACACTCAACTTGCTCTAATACCTAAATGTTTCAAATGTATACAAAAATTAAACAAACATTTTTATATTGTATTTTATCCATTTGTTTTTAAATGATTTTATACCTATTGTATTGCTACTATAATAAAAGTACATGGAATGCAAGAATAAATGCACAAACACATTTGTAAGTACATATTCACCATTGTATCAAATATCTTCTTTGGTCATTAGGTAGCTGAATTGTTCAGTATCAGATACCAATGGTATAAGAAACAAGCACAGATCACTGCTTTCATTATTTAATCAGCTATGGAATTTGATATGTCTCTTGTGATTAGACAACCTATTTTGTGTAGTATGCTCAGATAGAATGCTATGCCACAGACATCATGCATAATTACTGAAGAGTTTTTCTCAAATTTTCTATAAGGTTTGCTTTTCAAGTCAGCTTAGCAATAGAAAAAATGTTAATATGTTCCAATATGCAAATACTTTCTAAAATTTCTATGGGTCAAACTTTCTGCATGTGATACAGTTAGGAAGGGTAAGAGAGGATTAGGCATAATCAATGCCCTGACTGAATTCACGGTCTTCATTTGGTGATAAAACTCCCACATAAGAGAGGAGAAATCAATATAGGATTGTACATCTTCAGCAATGGGGAGAATAATGCAGTCTTGACATGGTAAATTAATTACCTGCAATTGTTCTTGAAATCCAATATGGCAAAGCACCACCATAAGAATGAGGAGTTTCAAAGGGATGTATACATCACCCAGATATGGCAATGATCTATAAATGAGGACATTTAAGTGTCTTAGGCAACCTGAATGCTGGAAAAGAAATATGTGGCATGCTAAGTTACTCATTCAAAACTTACACACAAGTTAACTAGCACCTATTAAAGGATATATTGATTTTAACTTCTTCCTACTCCTTTCTTATCAGATAACTTTTTTCTCTTACTTTTCTTTTTTCTGCTCATTTGTGTGCATAATATTTCCTATTTTATACCATCTCACATTTATTTTATCCAGAAATAAAGTATAACAAATTTCTTTAAATTTTTGCTTTACACATTATTTCACAGCAATTTATGATCACATTTACCCTGACATGAACTAGTAACAACAAAAAGGGAGAAATATTTGTCCAAATTCAGAAAACAGGAAACAATTTTAAAATGATTCTAGAATAAAAAAATTATTTTAAGAAAATATAGTATAAAATTCACATTTAAAATAAAGAAAAAATAATGACTATTTCTAGTCAGTGATTGGAAATAGAGTTTAACCTCATAAAATATTCTTTACCACATGGATAGAAAGCTCAGTCTACTTTAGTTATGCTACACAACTCACGTGAAGTCACAGGGCTATTGTGGCAGTCACTATTTAAAGGGAGGACAACTAATCTGGAGGCAAAGCTGCATTCAATGTTATAGTTGGACCATGAAATATAATTTTAACATAAAAAGGCCATTGATCCTTAACTCATTAACAAAAATAATATAAAAACAGGCTGTATGGTGAGTAAATATCTCCTAGCAGGACACAACAACGATGTATCACAATATGGGCCCTGTGTATTCATAATTTTGTAAGGTGAGGGGCGTGGAGAAAACCACCACAGCCAGATTTCCTGGTATTTTTTCCATTCCCTTTTTTGAAGCAGATTATACAATAAAAATTTTCACTCTTTTCCTTTTCACCTGGAATGCATCATGCAACCTAAGGAAGTCCTTTCCTCACTTTCTCTTTTGCCTTAAGATCTTAGTGTCACAGAGACCATGCCTTAAGTCTTTTTTTTTTTTTTTTTTTTTTTTTTTTTTTTTATTTTAGGGAAGGGTCTATGTGGTGTTCAGGGTCTCACTATTAGTTCGGATGAGTAGTGATACACATGTTTACAGCCTCCCAAGAGCTGGGATTACAGGCACATGCCATCATGCCCAGTCTTAATTCCCTTCTCAGTGTGCCCCAGGGGGCGGGGCAGGAATAGCAGGCCTGCAGATCAAACCCCTAGCCCCTGTGCCTGCTTGCAGAGGCTTTAATTTGCTGAGCTGTTCAGCCATGCTTTAAGTCTTGGGGAAAGAAATGTCACAGAGACTATGATGAGAACAAACATGTCCTATGACCCCTCTGAGCTGTTAGCATTGCTAATATTGGTGGTTTGCATCCCATCCTTACTTAGGTGCAATGTGCAGGGAAACAGTATTCCCTGCCTCTTTCAGTCTTTACTCATGAAAGTGCTCATATCAGATAATGTTTACATTAACATTAACATTTTTATGCTTTTTTTCATTATTGTCTTTCATTGTAGGATTCTTAGCCATGATTGTAAAGGGATAAGAAGAATTTATTACCAGTTTTCCTTCCAGTTCCATGAAAATAAGGGTAAAGAAATGTTTTGGACTAAAGACTTCTATTTTGGTTAGGGTGGAGGGGTTTGCATCTGGGCTTCTGCATATGCAGTAGCTTTGCTGGAGAGCAGTAGCAACAGGAAGAGGCCAGAGGGAAGGTAAGTCCAGGAAGGCAGATACAGAAAGAACACCTAAAGATGCAGACTAGATTTTTCATTTCAAAGGTTAGATACCTAGACACTAACTCTTCAGTTGAAGGAATCTCTGAGCTGCTTCTTACTGTGAAGTCATTTTGGAGATGTAATTGTAAGCTTAAATCAGATGGCTTTAAGGAAAGAAACTACCCTCATCAATGTGAGTGGGTACCCTCTAATAACCTGAATTACTTAAAAACAAAAACTGAGACTCCCATAGGAGAAGGTACTGAAGCTCAAGACTTTAGCATTAACTCCTGCCTAAGTCACCAGCCTGCTGGGCTTCCCTACAAAATTTGAACTTTTGTCGGCTCTTGCAAATCATATAACCCAATGCCTAAAAAATAAACCTCAGAATACAGATAGTTCCCTGCTGAAAGTCCACTGTGTGAGCTGCTTCCCCATTTGAGCGTGGTCTGGGATACCTTATCATCTACAGGGACAGGGAAGCCTCGTTTAGAACTAGCACCAAAGGAGCGAGGTTGCTGTCCTCTGGTGTCCGTTTACAGCTTGCCGATGGACCTAAGTCATCCTTTGATTTCCTTGTCCCTATACAAGAAAGAGTGCCAGCAGGCTGAACCTGGGCCTTTGAATACAACACCAAATTAAATCCTAACAAGAACTAAGGCTTCATACTCCATTATCACTAAACCTATTTCACAAACAGCAGCCCTCTAAATCTCCTGAAGACTTAAGAGCTGTATGCTTTGATTGTTTGTATTTCATTGATGCGTGCACTTGATTTGTCAGATTTGAAACTGATCTTCTGTTCATCAAAGTCCACGCCCTTTTAAAGGACTTACTCTCATTGGCCACCTAACAATAGTAGTTCTGAGAGTCTCAAGTCCTGCGCGTAAGTCTATTGTATGGTATAGAAAGATCTCATAACCTCTACATTCTGCAAAATGGTGGTATGAATAAGTAATATACCATGTTATTTGGAGAAAAATATTATTTTCATACCTCAATAAAGTGGAAAAGAGAGAATATTAGATTAAATATTAGGTGAGCAAAGTTAGATTTTTTTCTGATATGGAAATAATGAAAACAATGATGCACACGAGTATTTGGCAATACCATTAAATGTAAGTTTATTGTCAGCTTTTAATGTTAGCCAGCCATACACTGATATAAAATTTACTGATTAATCAGATAGTTCATGATTTTTTATTACTCCCTCCCATGACTTCAGTACCATCCTAATCAACACTAGATTACTACAGAGTGTATGTGTGAAAATCCCTATGCTCAAGATTAACTGTTCATGAGCATTAGCACTGTGCCTGCCACTCCGCTGCACACTTTCCACACAGGGTCTCCTCTAGCATGATGGCATAGGCGGCCTCTATGGTAAAAAAAAAAAAAAAAACCCTCAAGATATATTATGTAGTGGTATAAATTCTCTACAATGAATATGATCATTATGTATATCTAAAGTATACAAAGCAATAATTTCACAGAATCTTGAAGAAATAAAAAAAGATTCATTCATTACCACACGACTAACAAATAACATAACAAGGATTTGGATACAGGTCATTTAGCCCTAAATCTTCCAACTCACTACTGATCTATAAACAGTGGCCACCTATCTAAAAGAGATTAGAAAACAAAGGTTTAGAGACACGCAAAGTAAGAAAGCACTAGATGTTAAATTGTAGATATTTAATGGCTATTATGAATACAGGAGCAAGACAGGATGGACCTACTTAGACACAACTTACCTTCCATAAGATAAACCACAGGGACAAAAGCATTTATCTTTTTATTCAGCACTTCATATATAACACCCAATCTATGGTCTGACACACAATAAACATTCAATAATCATTTCTGCATTAATTATTAAAGGGACTTAAATAATCATGAGTGAGAGAGTATGCATGCGTCATTAAGTGAAAAAGATCAATTCCAAAGGATGGAAAATATGGTATATTCTTTTTTCATTTATCATACAACTACATACTGGTTGTTTCACTATGCCAGTGACCCATGAAGATGATAATGTTAGTTTGGCCTTTTAAAAACATTTGGAGTGGGTAGAAAGACTAGGTGATGTGACAATTGAAAGGAAGATGCTGATACATAGTAATTTTTGTTCTAACATCTGTGGATGCAGTGTCTGTTACTGCTTGGGTCCTAAGAAGAAGCATTTACTTACTTGATAGAAGGTCATACATTTTCAAGGCTGTATTTTTTAAGCCCATTTTACATATGCTGAAAAACACATTTAAGAAAATCATACTTAGAAATCATAACTGTGAAATTGCTGGATAAAATTTGAATATAGCCAATGGATTAGTTCTTCTTTTATATATATGCCAATAATAAATTTCCTGATTTAAATATTTTAAAACATTTATATAAGGAAATTCCTTTTCTTTTAGGAAAGATAATTTTAAACATTTACCAGTAAAAGTTAGTGTATTCAATGTATTTTCAGAAAAATACAGTGAGTTCTAAATTAGATGGTGCAAAATACAAATGGCTAAACTTCAGAAATGATACAGAAGCATGTGCTGAGTTACTTTTGCAATTTTTCCTTAAATTTGAAACTCGACAAAAAATAACTGAAAAGTAGCATAGGACAGTTTTGCTAAGCAAAGTTACTTGCACGTGTTTCTAATTAAAATCTGGTTTTCCATCGTGTTTGATTCTTAAACAAACAACATATTAACGAATGTCTTGCACATCTGTATTTTGAAGCTGCACAGTGTCTCACATTATTTGTTGCAACTTTCTTTGTTATAACTCATGCTGAGGCAAACAACTTGGTGGTAGAAAAGTGAGCACTGTGACAGATGCAACTGACAGAGTCTATTTAAAATGCCAGAGCTAGGTTTTGAAGGTTAATATTTAATGTTCTAATGATCTGTTAAGTAGCTTTCATAATGTCTACTCTGAGACAGGCACAATTAACGTTAAAAATAGCTAGCAATATTGGCAATTATACATTGACAGTTATCAGGGAGTCATAAAGCAAAGAGATTCAGTGTTGTTTACACAGGAAAAAGCACATGAAGTATTTTTAAAGTTTCCATTGCATATGAGGAGAACTTCTGGCATATGAGGAGCAATCAGATGTAAGTTGAACACATTCGCCAGGAACGCCAGAGCTGCCTTGGAGCTGGCTGATCTGCACTGAGGCCCCTGAAATCATGAGCCAGGTGAAGCCTCCTCCCTCGGAGTTGTGGGTGTCAAGGCTTGTGTCACACCACAGGACAGCTGACCTATATGCAGTCTAAGGCAATAATGATGCCTTTCACTGTGCTTTTCAACTGTTTGCTCTACTTACATGTCATTTCTGCAAATTGCTTGAAATTTCAGAACAGCATTAAATAAAAATGGGATTACCAAGCATTATAAAAAGAAATATTAGAATTATGTACTGCAAACACACACTAATAGAAGTCATAAAAAGTATTACTTTTTAGAAAAAGACATGTTGCCATTAATCCCCCTCATATTACTTTCTGTGATTCCCTTTTTTTTTTTTTTTCTTTGCAGAACCAGCAATTGAACTCATGCCCTTGCGCTTGCCAGGCAAATGTTTATTCTACCGAGCAATCTCCCTGGCCCCTCTGTGATTCCTGATACATTCTAGTTTTCTTACCACTTTCTGAAGCAGTCCTGGAAGTCTTCTCCTTCTGAGTGTCTTTATGAAATTCAGTGAAAAATATGTGAGTGCCACTCTTGAATAGCAAATCCCAGATATGTAAATATAATTACCCTGTGTCACAGCCCCTACTCATCATCAGATCTGGCCTGCCACCATTCCTGGCCTTTTCCCATAGTTAAAATACCCATGGAAGGTGAATGCTTTGGATCAGTGCAGGGCACCAAGGCAACTAGAACAGTGCAATTAAAGACACTCATGAAATAAGACTTCCAGAATTGCTTCAGAAACATCATGGGCAAGATGGGCTAAATGTGAGAGGAGCTATTTTAAGAGAGACTAATTGTAATGTGTCTGTGTGTTTTTTAACAAAACTAAACATTCATTGTATATTTCAATTACACATTATATATTCTCTAGCATAGATTACAGTTATCTGTTATTTTTTAAAAGTCATGTTTCTTGTTTTTTAAAATCTTTATTTATTTAGCATAGAGTCTCACTACAAATCTTAGACTCCTAGTGATCCTCCTGTCACAGCCTCCCTAACACTGGAATTATAGGCATGCACCACCACACCCAGTTTCAATGGCCAGTTCAGCATGGGGCTGGCATAGCATATGGTACTGGGGACTGAACCGGGGCCCTTGTGCTTGCCAGGCATGTGCTTAGACCACCAGGCTATCTCCTTGGCTCTTATCTTTAGACATTTCTAAGTTCCTTCAGTCAACCTAGTTTTAATATATGGGAACCAGTCATGAAGTGCCTTGAGATCAAAAGTCTCCAGAAAGGGAGATGGACCTAGGGCCACTCAAAGTGGAATTTATTTGGGAATGATGGACAGGATCCTAGTAGAGTTGGGAGGAAGACCAAATGAGTTTTCAGAAGGAGAGACATATATGTTGGTTAGGACAAAGTGGTTAGGACAAGGCAAGAGTTAGCTCATTTTTCTTAAACTAATACCAAACAATCAGACATATCTGTGGTACAAGCATCTGGTTCGAAAGTTCCTCGTAACCTTCTACCATTTCTCAGCTGTTCAAACTTTGCAGAGAAAATATACAGGGAAAACTAACTGGGCTACTCTAAGCAGTCATGGAAGCTACTACAGAAGATGTCAAATCAAGGCAAGTGAATCGGCTGCATGCACCTGAGAAACACAGCTGCAGAGAGCAGATGTGCAAGTAAGCTGGAATTCTAGCTGCAAGCAGTGTGATTCAAGAAGCTGAGCTAATTAGTACAACTTACCTAAAGGAGTTTATCTTTCCCCTTTGTTATGTTTGGACACTGACAAAAATGGAGACAACAGCTCAACACAAGCCAAAATTAGACTTAAGGCCTGTGTAAAAGAATTACTGCAAATATTATTCTCAGAGGAATATTTTATTTTCACCAGTTCCATGTCATTATAATGTGAGGTTTGTGATTTCTTAGAATTATTAGACAGTATAATTGAAATATGAAACTCTCATCAGTGGCACAGTTTTACGTGCCACCAGTGGAACAGCCTAAAGTGATGGTTTTCAAATGAGTCCAGAAATGGACTCTCCATGCTAGAGGTGCAAGTACAACTGTAGCTAACCTGTACAACTCATAGATGAATACATCTTCTAGGACTGGGGAAGATTTGACAGTTGAACCATGGATTTTTACTTTCTCTTGGGATAAAAGTGATACATGTGCTATCAATAAAAACCATATTTTGTACTTTAAAGCCGAATCTTTTCTTGGGCTAACAATATGCAGAACAATGCTCTCTGGCAGGGAGCCACAGAGAGCTGCCAGCCACACAATGACAAGAGATACACAGACCTAGCTCTAAACTTCCCTGTGCTACTAAGCTTTAAGAAATGGTAGATTAGGTGTGTTAAGTGCATTTTGACTTAACAGTATTTTCAATTTACAATGTGATGTTTGAGGATGTACACCTGCTGTGTGTCTAGGAGCATTTGATATTCTTCAGTGCTTCAGATGTAATGCTTCAAACCCCTAGGTTTCTCAGGATCTGAAAGAATCCAAGATCTTCATGAATTCAAATTTCTTTCACTTTTATTATACTAGGACTCTGAATATCTTATAAAATGACCTGAATCATACTCTTCAAAGCTGCCCATTAATTAATCGCACCTTCTCACTGGATAGAAAAATGCCTATTTGAACATCTTCCACACTGAACGTCCTTTGGCCCTCTCAACCTCTGCTTCTCACAGCCCCCTTGGCTGTGGTGCCTGGATCCTCCCTCACTCATATTCAGGCACTGAAACCACTGTGGGAAGAACCTAAATGTCAACAATCTGTATTTTTTATGGAGGAAATTACTCCAAAAATGGTTGAAATTGGAAAGATCACTTTTTGCAGGACATGTTCAATAATTGTACAGTACTGTGACGATGGAATGAGACAATGTACAATTCCAAATAAGGAAAACACAGCTGGGAATTTATAGATAACAAACTGAGTGATGCATGAGTGGAAGAAAAAACGCCAACAGGTGGACAGTGGCTTCTTGATAAGCTGACCTAACAAGGTTCTGGCTGAGGATAAGTTACAGCGATTTGATTTCGAGGGTAGATATTCTTGATAAATTGACAACAGATTTCTTACTGAAACTAGAGTTGGAAAAAGCAAATGTCAAGGCTAATTTCTCCAAGGACAGAGGATTAGGGGAGTTTGTGTAAAGTTTTGTCTTTGTTATAATTTAAGCAGTATAAAAATAAGTTAGAGAGGTGATAGTTTTGTGTTTATAAACACAGCATTTATTTTACAACAGTTACTCTTACTTCTCCATTGTTCTAAACAAGCATAGTCATGTTCCAAGATAGTTAGAGGGAGGTGGAGTCACTTACAGTCACACTAAGCATATCCTTCATATCACAGCCATTAATCATTCAGAGGAAGGGACCTGATGTCTATACTTAGCCACTACACAACATGCTCTGTGCTTGGTTAGTATTTTGCACAGGTTGTTCCACTAGAAATACTTTCAGGACTGGCATTAATCACTGTTATGGTAGCTTGTCTTTAGTGTGAGTGATACAAGCAGATAAAAATAGAAGGGTGAGTCAATTGACTAACTTTTCTTTTTGTCTTTAATTTTAATATTTTCAAAATAATTTTACTGTGTCACAAGATTGATATATATATATATATATATATATATATATATATATATATATATATATATATATATATATGTTAGCAGCTACTAATTTTGCTACTTTGACCTACAACTTATAATTTTTTGTTGAAATTTTCTTTCCCAATGAATAATCGCAACAGTGAAGTCGTGATGATGCAGTCTTACCTCTTTCAATGAGCTCTAGTTTTCACAATTTATCTTAAATATCAATGACTTGTTAATATTTACCCAAACTGCCCTGATTCACTTCTTGAGGCCCACTTCTTTGCATCTTCCTCTATCTTTCAGTACAGGATTGTTCTGTGGTTAAATAATAATGAAATAATTCCAAAATATCATATGTTAAGCCAACAAAATTTCATCTCTTGTGCCTCATCTACACTGGTCTGTGTTGGTCATGAGTCTTTTTCTATCACACACTGACCCAACAGGCAAAGTATGTACTATATATTGCCATTTTTAAGCTAGAGACAAAAGGAAAGTTCTAGCCCAATGACAGAGTTGGCCCAGATCCTACCTGCCCTAGTAAAAAGACAGAGGAATGTGTTGATTAAAACAAAAAGTTTTAAGCTACCGGACAAACAGGTGTAATGACTACTAAATACTTCTCATCTAATGAATTAATATGATACTTTCGCTACTGAAATGTTTGTGCTTCTTGATTGCCACCATTTTGTGCCCATTATTGTCTGTGGTTTCTTAAGTTATTTTGTACTTAGCATAGCATACTGATAGTATTCATTTGTGTGTTGGCTCCCCAAACAAATGACAGTTTCTTAAACATCAAAAGTACATCTTATTCTTGCAGCTGGTCACGTAAACCACAGTCTTGTTTATTGTGTGCATACTGTTATATACTTATAAGTATTAGAAAGACTAAATAGTTCTGCTTCAGGCCAACCAAATTATGACTGATGTGAGACAATTTTCTGTGGGTCATAGAGCTTGCACTGAAGGCTGCCTTCCCAAAATTGGTCCAAGTACATGATGCAAAGTTCTGTGCATCGCTATAATTACAGATGAACACACACAATAATTCATTAATTTGGCTAGTATTTATATAATGCTAGATCAGAGTGAGGTATACTAATTTATTTTATCTTTATTAGAAATAATTTTCTGGGGCCATCCAGATAGCTCAGCCAACCAAAGTGCTTGCTTAGGCAGGGGCAGGGACCAGGTAGTGCTGAGATGGGGATTAAGACTGGGTGTGGTGGCGCACACCTGTGATACCAGTGTTTGGGAGGCTGAACACAGGAGGATCACTGCAAATCTGATCTACACAGTGAGACCCTGTAGACTCTGTACTAAATACAAAGAAAAGAAAATAAAAGAATTTTCTGAACACAAAGTATGAAAGACACAAATGTAATGACACAGCTAAAGATGGCTTGGATAATTGTACTGCTGATGCTGCTAGTCTGCAGAGGAGAGCAATTTTGATGCTTGAACTATTTTTCTTGTCCTTTCTCAGTTCTTATAGCTTTTTTCTTTTTCCTTCACAAATTATACATGTTTATATCTGGTCATCTGAACAACTAATTTGAAAGTTACATTATGAAATACAGTAGCCACTGTCAAATTCCTATTGTGTTTGGTGAAGTTGTGTTATTCCTATTGTTTTGTGCAATTTTTACTATTTTATAATCTCCTTAGATAATTTAAAAAAAGAAGAGCAGTATACAAATTAAATTTCTGACAGTCTATCTTCAAACTCTAGCCTTTGCATCAGTAGACTATGCTGAATTTTTATGGCTGTATGGCACTTCAAGAGAGAGCTGAACTCTTTCTTTGGGGATAGACACTGACCCAAAAATATACCTATTTGTGTTATTAATATTGGAATTACTGCTCTGGGGAAACAGTTCAGTGGTCTAAGTGCCTCTCTGGCAAATACAAGGACCTAGGTTTGATCCCTGATACCACATGGTGCTGGCTCTTCCCTCGGCATGGTAGCACATGCCTGTAATCTCAGCACTGGGGAGATTGGAACAGGAGGATCACTGAGTCTGAGCTGCATAGTGGACACTGTACCAAAAAAAAAAAAAAAAACGAATTATTGTATAAGAATCTCCCAAGGATTTGGGGATTTTACTTGATGTGTCCAAATTTAAAATAAAGAAAACTCCAGATTAGTTTCATTGATCTGGTTTAAATTATTTTTTCCAACTTTCGTTTCTGTAGCACAAAATGAAGTTATTCATCAATTCACACACACACACACACACACACACACACACACACGCACAACACAGCGAGTAGTTTCAAAGAACAAGGAGTATCTTAGGTCTTTCCAAAGAAAACCACTTTAGTCATGTGAACAAAAGTCAGAATATCCAAGACCTAGTGACTCCTCTGTATGCAAGGTTAATGAGATGTTAATTTTATTCTTAAGAGCATGTAAAAGGTCTAATCTGTCATGATTATAATTTAATTAATGTAATTATATTAGTTTTGAGATAAAATAAAAATCATCTCATAAGATATATTTGTACTTGCCAAGATTTTAAATCCAGGTAGAACATAAAATATTTTAAAAGAATCCTAATGAATTAAGTGAGCAGAATGAGAATTGAATAGGCTCTTCAAAACTCAAAGTTTAAACAATGGGAAAATTTTGTTGAACAGACTTAATTAAGCTTCATGGTACTTTCCAAGTCTTTATGCTAATCTTCCCAGTAGGAGCTTCAAGTATTAGTTTTGTATGGAACTCAGCTTAAAATGACCAATTACTAATAAAACAATAAACTGCATGGCTAGCTTAAAACCACCATAATCTAATCTGCCCTGTAGGAGCTTCAAGTATTAGTTTTGTAGGGAACTCAGCTTAAAATGACCAATTACTAATAAAACAATAAACTCCGTGGCTAGTTTAACACCACCATAATGTAGGGGAGATTAGATAATGTTCATACAATAAAATAATTGATAATAAATATCCCTTTTATATTATAGCACTAAAGTAGTCCATTATTAGCATGTACAATTCTAGAAATAGAAAAAAAAATACATGCTTGATTTCTATACCTCTGGATGTAGCTATAAAACGCTACCAATTAGCATAGAGATGATAATGAGACCAGTCTTCAAGGCTGTCTAATGAATGGTGTTGTTTCAGTTAGAAATAATTGATGTATTACAGGCATTCCAGGTGTACTGGAGCCTCACTGAAGAGTCATTGACTCCCTGTGACATACCCGACTCATACCACAATGAAGGCTAATGACATTCATTAAAACAAAACAATACTCATAGGACTTGGGAATTCAAAAGTTTTCACAGAAAACACAATGTTGTTTCTAGATTACTTTAGCTGTACAATGATGAGAGAGCACATTTGAGTATTTTGAGCAAGAAAATATAATAGCGGATTCTTTGTTGCATTAGTTATCTACTGATGTCAGAATTGTTTCTATTATACTGCTTATTCTATGTCCAAACACTCCAAAGTGCCCGAAAGCTACCATCACATTTTCGAATAGCATCAAATTCATACTGACTTTGAAACCAATAAACATCAATCCTAAACTTGCCATGACTTGGCGTAAGTTTAGTCCCTCCCTACCATCACCTTTCCTGCATTCAGGTGTTTCTGCTTCAGAGTATTCGATGCTATACCTGCTATAGCTACAGTTCATATTCTCAGGCTCTCTGTTGAGCTTTCTATTATCATAGAGAAACCTGAGTTCATTAAGTTATTCAGACATAATTTATTTTAGGTCACAATTTTGGAGATTTGAGTCCATTATCAAGTGACTAACACATTGTGACTTCAGCAAAGACCACAGCATAGAGGCAATGGGTGTAGTGGAGCAATTACTCGTATTACAGCCCATCTCCCTAGATAACAAGTCAGAAAATATCTGCTTCCTTTAACTATAAAAACTTGCAGATACTTGTTTTCTACATACAAAATCCTAAACATTACAAAGCTTACTAAATTTTCTGTGTTTTAATCCCAGCCAGTCTTCAGTTTTACTTCAAACTACAAGTTTATTTAATCCACACATTTATAAACAAAATCTCAAGCTAAAACAAATAAAATCACACCAAGAATTGGAAGGATTCTATTTTATATAATTTTATAGAATCCTTTTGTTTTATCTCATTTTTGTGTTTGAGACAGGGGCTCACTACACAGTTCATGCTGGCCTTGAACTCACTATATATCCAAAGCTAGCCTCAAACTCACAGTGATTCTCCTGCCTTAGCCTCCTAGTGCTCAGATTACAGGCCTGAGCCATCACATATGGCATAGAGACAATTTTAATGTTAAGGACATGCAAACACTATAATTAGTTGTCTTAAAGTTATGCCCTGAGTACATGCTATATTATTTCTTGTTCATGTATTTAGTACACAATCTACAGGGTCTCACTACATAGATCAGACTCGTAGTGATTCTCCTGTTTTCAGCCTCTGAAGGGCAGGGTTTACACCTGCCCAGTCTCAATCGCCATCTCAGTGCACTCAGGGACAGGGCCATCACGGCTGTGGCACTTTGCCTACGCAAGCACTTTAGTCCACTGAACTATCTGGCAGGCCTACATGCTATATTATTTCTAACACACATTTGTACTAAGGCTTTCATGCAGGAAATAAACTTTAACTTCTTATAAGATGGAAAAGGAAAATATGAAACTTAGGTATAGATTGTGAAATATGTTTGTATTGGCCAGAATCTTAATAAATTAGTAAGTTATTATGATAAAGAATGTATTTTAATATATGAAGATGAAGTAAGAGGCAAGTACTTGGGGGTATGAGAAAAACCTTGTTGTGTATGAAAGAGGAAATTTTCCCTCTACTTTCACTGAAGGTTCAACAATTTTTGTCTGTGAAGTGAAATGAAAGTAAGTCAACAGGGAAAAGTTATACAAACTTTTAGTTGTCCAAGGGCACCTGCTGAATGAAAAATGAGCACCCAAAACTGCAGGGAGACCTAGAATCTTATGAATACTCTTGATAGAGGAGAAAAGAGGATAGCTCTATGCATTTTAGTGGAATGCAAATGATTTTTAAGAGAAATGAATGGATGCTCCTCGGAAATAGGTGACAGCCTTTGACAAAGTCTGTCTTGGTCTGAGGCCACCCCTAGTCTTTTCTCTTCTGTAGCACAAGTTTATCTTCCTTGTTTGATGAGATTCCTAGGGACTCTGTCATTCAATCTGTCATTCAGCTATCATTCCTATGACAGCTGAGTTCCTGTCTTGAGCAGATAAAGGAAGTTTAGAGCCAGTTCCTGAGTTGCACTTGTTGTTCCCATGAGCAGAGTGATCACGTTATGGGGTGACATACTGCAGGGAGGCAGTTTCTGAACCTTTTAAAATTCATGTGCATGTTAAGCTTTTTATTTTTCACTATCTACAGAGGAATCATATCTTGGAGTAAAGGTATCCTTCTGAAGTATCAATGGTGAAAAGAAGACAATAACGTATGTATGTATGTATGCATGTATGTATGTATGTATGTATGAAAAGATCAATTGATTTGATGTTTCTATGAGAATATAAAGCACATGGAACTCTTGATTTGAGGCTTTCATAGCGCTTTCCATACTCATCCCCAAAATTGGAAGCAATAAGCTCTGATACTGAGAAGTGAAACAGCTCCAGAATCCCCTGAACAAGTAGGGGATTTGATATATTCATTGCTTATTCACAAGCCACAATATCATTATGGTTCTGATACCAACTTGCTGATACTAACTAGGTGGCCTAGTTACAATCACATTCTGTTCTGAGGCTATCTACAGTTAGCCTTAGAATCCAATGGAGGAAGGACGCAGTTGACACTGCCATCATTTCAGGTCCATGCCCCAAGCCTCTGGGGATATGTTTATTGCTGACAAACTGGTATGCATTTGGAAATTCTTTGTATTTCTTCAGGTGAGGGGATTCTGTGCAATATCTCACAAAACATATTAAGAGAAATATTGCAACAGCAAGCAGAAACCCCAAAATAACACTCAGCATTTTGAGGCAGATTTATTCATGTCTATGGATACTGGGTGGGATCATTCCCAGAATATCAGGCTCCAATCTCCCCTGGTCTAGGGCTCATATTGAGTAACTAAGCAGGAAGTACAGAGGCAGAATGGCTTGTCAAATGGGGAGTGGTTTATAAGGTGTGCATCACAGTAACCAGCTGATTCTAAGAGAAAGGAACAACCTTCCTGGAACAGGAACTGTTGTCTGGGCAACACAGAAGCTGAAGTATATGCCTGGGAAGGTGTTTTCTGCTACACTGTCTTATTCTTGCATAATGTCATTATAAATATTATACCTCAGACAAAGTTCTGGATGCCTAAGGTCTATAATCTTTTCCTCCAAATTCAAGGTGTTTCATCTTCTCTCTCATTTGTGTGTTCAAGTTCAAAGAGGAAACATGCAAAAGTTTACTTAATTATTTTGAGGATACATTTCAAGAAATACATGCACTGCTCTTAAAGTTAATATGAAAGGCTTCTTTACTATGTTTATTTCTTTATTCATGCAAATATGATTATATTTACTAAGGCAAATGTTTTTCTTTTTCTTTTTTGCAATTACTTATATGTTCATTTTTATTCAGACTGGTGAGAAAAACAGTAAAGTTTTATAGACAGATTCCAAGAATGACTATTCCCTAATATTTTTATTTGTAAGCTTCAGAAAATTAGTCATTTTGTTCTTTAAGAAATAATGTCACTGGGCTAGGGCGATAGTTCAGTGGCATAAGCACCTGCATGGCAAGTGCAAGGTCCTGAGTTTGATTTCTGATATTTCAGGAAAAAAAGAAATATCTCCATGTTGCCTTGACCCAGGTAAGTGTTAAAAACATACCAAGGAGAGTGATACTTTAAACATTTTTATATTTGTCATTTCTCTATTAGTATCTCAGTAAGTGCTTTTTGTTTTGTTTTGTTTTGTTTTGTTTTTGTTTTCAGGGAAAGCTTACATAAAGAAAATTATCTAATGAATTCCTCTTGGCCATTTATATGAAAATATCTTTCACTGGATAGTATGCGCAAATGACAGTTTATGATTGGAGTAAGTTAATTGTGTGCTTCCAGTAGTCAGAAATACTACACACTCACATTTTCACTTAATCTCTCCCACGATAGGTTCGCTGGAAGAAACTCTGGAGACGAGAGTTTGGGCCCCCGTGATTTTTAGAAGGGAGTTCTTTAGGAAGACAGAGTAGGAGAAAAGCCAGACAATAAAGAAAGCCTCTAAACCAATCCCTCCGCTTAACTACAACAACTTTGCAGGTGATATTTCATTTTGGTTGCATATATGTTTGTGTCATTTTTCTATTTAGTAGATTTTCTATGTATAGCTAACAAGTAACAAATATATGCATGAAAATATACAAGTATAATGATAATGTGCTTGGTCCCATAGGTCTTTTGATGCAGTTGAGAAAAAAGACAACCGTGTGCTAACAATGGTCAGCTTGCATAAAAGATAATTTGCTGCTAAGTTAGAAGGGTAATGGTGAAAAGACAAGGAAATCACTGTTTGTGAAATACTTTTCTGACTAAAAATCAACAAGGACTGAAATGTGATTCTGGACTAGTATAAATAAAACTGTAATATACCTACTGATTGTCTTTTGAGAAAAAACAAAAAAATGAAAGAGATCTTCTTGAATTGCACTTAAATACTTATTTTCTGGCTCCTAACTGCTGAAAAGTTGGGAGAAAGAACATTTTACTTGTAAGTGTCTACATTTGCACATCTTTTTATGTTATTTCAGTTTTTCAGACTGTTGGTGCAGATGGTACACCAGGTGGTTTAAAAAAATTGTCTAACAACAAAAAGTACTAAACTCATCACTCTTCTTCTACAGATGTTGGTTTCATTCTCATGGCAGCTACCAAGATCAGAAGCTGCTGTTATCTGAATAATGGTAAACATAAATTTTATTTTACCTTGTTTACATCCAAACCTTAATCCTTTTCTAAAAATGTATTTGGTACAGGGTCTCACAATGCAGCTCAGACTCATCATGATCCTCCTGTTTGCAGCCTCCCCAGAGCTGGAGGCAGGGCTGACATGACTTGTGTTGTCAGGGATTGAACTGTGTTCCCTGCGCTTGCCTATGGCTAGGTTTGCAGGCCCTCCAAACTTTAATCTTTAATTGCATTCATGTGGTTTGCAATGATATCTTAAAGCAAACTTTCATTCAAATTTTTTTCTATGTAGGCCCTTATTTCTGAATATTAGCAATTACCTAAGCATTGATTATAGAAGCTTGGATGTGGCTTTAATACATGAATCAAAATGAAACCAACATTTCTTTTGGTGTCATGAACAGTCAAAGTTTAAGAGTCAGTATTCATCATCTAGAAAAAATGTCTAATTCAACCTGATGGCATTTACACAATAGAATTACGGCTCTCTGCCACCACTGGTACCTGGAATGGCAGAGGAGGAAACTTAGGATGAATATTCAATATGAAACTCACAGGGCCTGGGAGATAGCTTGGCAGGAACAAGGGCACAGGTTTGATTCTCTGTGCTGCATGTTGTGCTAGCCCTGGAACACTGGGCGTGTCATGCCAACCACTGAAACTGCGCGTGGTGGTCCACACTGTAAGCCTGGTGCTGGGACACTGAGGAGCATCTCTATGAGTCTGAACTGCTTATCTCAGCCCTGTACCAACAAATACATAAACAATTTATTTAAGCATTAATTTAGACATTTAGATATGCTTGTTAGACAATTATGCATTACATTTAATTGGATAATTAACAGAAACCTGTTATTCATGAATTAATCAATACAGTACCACCTTTGGTGCAATTAGTCTTTTCTTTTAAAGTTACTTGCATTTCTAACCAAATATATTTTATAGAAAATAGTCATTTATATATTATTCCTAGTTTAATAAAGATTTATTGAACAATAGCCACCGGCTAAATATTTTCACTACTAAATAGCTTCCTGTCATTAATGTTTCATAAGTTTATTTAAACTTAACACATAAACTCATTGTTCATCAGGCCTTGGCACTTACAGAATGTTAGAACACTGAATTTCTTAAGTTTTTATTTCATGGGTATATATAAGAACTGGGGTGTACGAGTCAGCCTGGAACATACTAATGGTGTTGAGCTCCATGAATAATTGTTAAGTAAAAGAGATAATTTACTTGAATTTCCTCTGCTTCATATTAAAAATCAACATTATACCATAATTAAAAGACTCAGATGGCAGACAAATAAATCCCACTTTAATAAACAGAGAACTACAGTGGAAAATATTAGACTGTGTTTGGGAGATAGGATAACGAAGGGGTCAGGCTTGGTCTCCTAACTTCGTGAGACTCTCAGTCATGAGAGTTTCAAACAAGGTGATTTGCTTCTGTAGGGAAGATATAGGAAAGTGGCAAGAGGGGCATGATTAGGTATGTGAGTGCCTAAGGCAGGGCACTAATGATCATACTGACTGGATAGTGTTGAAGGTTTTCAGTAGATAAGATGCAATTAGAGCAAATGTCCTGCACTGCCCAGGACAGACCCGCTCAATTAAGCATTGCCTCCCCACACTATGTATAGTGTGTATCTTGTGCAAAGTAGTGTAAGAAAAAAAAAAAGATAATTGATGAGTTAATAAAACTTTCACTATAACTCAAATAAATGTGAAATACAGAATTATAGAACTTAAGGATATTATATCATAAATTAAAATGTCTGATCTCAAGTTTAGAGCTTTGTAAAATTAAGGAATTTCTTTCAAAAGAAATAGCAGGTGAAGCAAGAATAAAACTACACATAACATGGGGCTTACAGTTACACTATTATATAAAAGAATTCTACAAGGATGAGAGATATTCTGAAAAAAAGAATAAAGAAAGGAAATGCACATGCCTGTGATTGAGTCAGGTATGAGTATGGAGGAGAAAAACCTGGAACAGAGGCTGGAGTCAGAGTACACAAAGACCCTATGAGTATGTCCCTTAAGAAAACACAAAGTCACTGAAGGATTCACATGCAGAGTACAGCATGGCCACAGATGCAATTAAAAATGTTTTCACTGTGATTTGGAAAGCACATTGGATGACTTCTCAATATCTATATTTCTAATAATTTTTTCATATGAATGCAGCCTACAACACAAAAAGTTAGAAAATAACGGAGAGATAAAGATTTATGAAAACATCAATTAGATGCCTAGTGTAAGTAGGATGAGCGTGATGACCTGGCATATTGGATGCATAGCGCGATGCCTGATACTAACGTAATTCTAGATTTTCTAGTAGCACACTGAGGACTTATAAAGAAGTAGACAATTTAGAGAAGGTGAACTTACTCAAGACTGCTGCAGGAGTCAGTGGAAAATCAAGGATTTGAAATCAAGCAATCTAGTTCTGTATCTATTTCATTCATTATTATTGAATACTACATTCAAATAATTATTTTTGAATGAATGAAAGTATGATTTTATCTAATAGTGTGTTGCATTTTGATAACACATGTGCTACCAGAATTGAATGGAATCCTGCAAGCAAGCACAGGGGCTGTGGGTTTGATCCCTGGGCCTACTGTGCTGGCCCTGCCCCAAGGGCTCTCTGAGATGGCAACTGAGACTGGGTGTGGTGGTGCACCCCTGTAATCCCAGCTCTTGGGCGGCTATAAACAGGTAGATCACCATGAGTCCAATCTAGTAGTGAGACCCTGAACACCCTATAGACCCTTCTCTAAAATTAAAAAAAACAAGAATAGAATGAAAGGTGGAAGAAATAAAAAGGAGCAATGATATTAATGGATAACTTCAAGGAACAAATAGTATTTAAGCCACATATTGGATGATGAGTAAAATGTGAAGATGTGGAGTTTGATATTTCATAGACAGCCCTTTCCAGTCCTTGTCATGCCCAGAAAGCTTATATTTGTAATCCCATGAAGAAATTATTGAAATTCTAGTGAGGTTTTTTAACTCTAACCTACAACTCCATAATGGGAATAAAGCCAATAAGGCACACTTGCAGTAATGGAAAGTCCAGGGTTCCAAAGTCCAGCTACAATTATGGCTAACTGAAACAAAGGCCTCAACCCAGGACAGTCTGGTCTTATTAATTTATTAAGAAAGGAGTGGCTTGGGGATTAGTGAGTGTGAGAATGGTGCAAAGCAGCCGTGTGTCATGACTGTGCTGGGGAAGAGGCCAGACCTCACCTCTGCAATGTGCAGACAGGAGGATATGCAGGAAGAGTAATCTGCATAACACCACCACATTAGTGTGCAATGTTTTGGGGTCCTGCTTTAACTCTAGTATGTAATCTTTTATGCCCTGAGACATCATAGCCTCTTGCCTGAGGTTTATCCCAGCCAACAGGTAGAGCACAGCTCTTCGTCCTACCTCTTTGAAGCTCACACATTTATTTGGAAGCTGGTGGGGGGGAGGGGGACTGGGGAAACATTGCCCTGTCATCTTTTCTTCAAAGACTACATATCAACACCTTTGCTGGACCCATGTGCACTGCTTGAAGCCAATTGAAGGGTATGGAGAAATCTTAACCTGCTCTGCACACATCAATACAGGAAAACAGAGCCAGGCTCACCCAAAATGGAGACAGTTGCTTCTCCTTAAAGAAGAGTCACCTCTGTTGTCCTCCACATTGTTTATCATATTGTGTATCCACAAAAGCATGGACACAGAGGTTAATCTGGATTTCAGGGGCCACTGGCATCACATTTTAGAATGAGCCCCACTTACGGTTCAGATGTGAGCTTCAGAAAATGCAGCTAATAACCCTTCCTTTCCTATTTGTTTGGTGCAATTTGAAAAGCTATTTCAAGGGGAGGATTTTCTTAATCTATGTACCTTATTATTTAGAATGTGTTGTGTTGTTTTGTTTCCTTCTTTTTGCTGTATCTTGTTCTTTTTTCTTTTCTTTCTTTCTTTTTTTTTTTTGGAAGAACTGAGGATTGAACCCAAGCCCTTGAACTTGCCCCCCGGGAAGCACTTATTCCACTAAACCCATCTCCCTGGCCCATTTTCTCCTTTTCAGAAAGAAGTTTGTAAATTTATTGTGTGAATCTTCCAACTTACAAATATCAAAGTACAACCTACTGGAGGGAAAATTGAGGCAATATCTGCATTTATAACCGATAAAAAATCCAAGTCTTCCAGAAATTCCTATTTCACATTCTCAACTCTTTTGTTTTCTCCACTATATATTATTATATTATAATCTGCATGCTCGCACCATAATTTTTCTGCCCTCTCCAGCCTCAAATTGTATCTTCCCAGTCAGATGCTGTTCTGCAAATGTAAGTGCTGTTGTATCTTTCAATGCGCAGAGCTGGTTTGAGTAGTGGAATATTGTACAAACAATAATACTATGGCTATGAGTGGGGACTATACGAGCATGCTTTGCAGGTTTAAGTCTAGTCATTAAATGTCATTAACTGTGTGAATTTCAGAGTTATTGTGAGCAGCATTAAGTGAGTTAAATATGCTCAAAGTATTAACTCGGTACCCGGGTGCGTATGGGTTGCACAAGATCCACTATCATCTTTGTTATTTCTTATTTTTTTCTACATGTAGATATTTGCTGTCTAACTATTATGTTACAAAGAGAGTTCTCCTTACTTGACTTTAAACATGTCTGACATTTTCTGTATTCTCATTTATTTTTTTACAAGACCCCTAATTAATTAATTAAGTCAATAAAATGTAAAATTTTAATACAGGTATAATAACTATTACAAATATTTCATAAAATATAATTTGTAGATCTTAATGTGAGTGTTTTTCTTTCATTCATATGGGCTAGCATGAAGTTTTCACTCCATCTTTCAAGTCAACATGGTCGTATTTCCTCCTTGAATGTAAAGAAAAATTATTTGCTCTCATGTCAATGTTTGATAAGCTATCAAAGCCTCAGATTCAGAGAAACATAGTAGTCATGGTAAAGGCAGAAAAGACAGAGGGTGGGAATTTGGGTCTGAGGAAAGGATAGAGGCAGGGATCCCTGCCAAGGACTGCTGACAGACTCTTCTGATCCAGGTGCAAACTCCCTGTGGATTCACTGGGATTCAGAGAACAGCATGCATATCTCTGTAGGGTTCTTTATATAAAATGCCCTTTGATATGTTGCATTCCAAGCACCAGAGAAAGATAAGTCTCTGGAACATTATATTACCACTGCTAACTATTGCATCTGCTTTTATGTTTCAGATATTTTTCTGATCTACTATTTTGACTTTTCTCACTAAACCCTATGTTGCATAATTCAAACATCCGTTTCACACACTCATTTCAAATTCTGCTCAGAGTTCTTTGCCTTTGAACTAGCAAGACTGGCTTTGGCTTTTCCTAGTGGCATGAGGTTCTCCATTTGTTTATGTATAGGTGCTGCTTATTTGGTCAGGAAGGTTTAAGGCACCATTTAATTTAATTTAATTTAATTTAATTTATTTATTTATTTATTGGGTACAGGGTCTCACTATGCAGCTCAGACCCATAGTGATCTTCCAGTTTTTAGCCTCTCCAGCACTGAAATTACAGGCATGCGTCAACATGCAGTATCACCGCCAGCATGGCATGTAATACCAGGGATTGAATTTGGGTCCTTACACTGGCCAGGCAGGCACTTAGACCACTGAGCTATCTCCCCCAAAGCACTGTGTTTTGTTTGTAGTTATATTTTAGACATTGTTCCTTAAAAATTTCTAGACAACTTTACGTGTTGCAAGATTTTTAAATTTTAAATTAATCAATATTATGAGGAGTTCTGCAACTGAAGTGATTATAAGTAAACACCACCAAATTGATATGAAAATATGATGCACATATGAAAACCCTGAAGGCACACTTCTTACGCACTTTTTTTTTTTTTTGTTGAGGAAAAAACTTTATTGGATAGAAAAGCTTCTGTTGGAGAGGGGCAGAAGGGGGGCCCGAGAGGGTTGTCCCCTCACATACTTTTGAAGATTGACATATTTTCAATGAAAACTTCCTGTTCATGTATTATTCTTCTAATAGGATAGTATTTTATACAATATTTATTGGCTGCTTAACTTTTCAAGTGTTTCTGACAGTTTGGAAACAGAAAACAAAAATCTCACAAAGTATTGGTACCCTCCTTCATGGGCACATGTTGAATGTGTTGGGATTTTCACAAAGGACAAATTTACATGACGTGAACCTACTATAGCTGATTTGTCATGTAAAGGAATAACACAGTGTTACTGGCAGTCTGCTTTGTTAAAACAATTGTTAGTTGGCAAATGTATGGATGTGGGGAAATAAGAAATCAAAATCGTGCATCTTTTTTTCTGGGTGTAATTTTATTCAGCCCTCCTTTGATCCAGTATGATATTTGCTTGAAATTATCTGAAAAAAAAATCAACAGGATTTAGAACTTTTCCTACATTTGGGACACATTTGTTGGTGAATTTAAGTGGATCTATTGACCTTCTGGGTTTCAGTTTTGTCATCTGTAGATGAGATGAGATAAAAACCTCAGGTTTTCCTCCTCATTTCCTTTTTTTTTTTAATTTAGTTTTTATTTTATTGAAGTACAAATATCAATCAGACAGTTTCAAGACACCTTAACAAGACAGATTCGATAAATTAATACACTGCAAACTGTTTTCATAATGTTTTGGTATCATACAAGGTGCATACATGATATTATACTTACAGATATTATTTTAGCAGCTGTCTCTTATCAGTAAATTAAGAGTGTAGCTGCTTACTTATCTTATTTTTTATACCTGAATTATATCAAAAATTCAATAATTATTTTCCTAGTGGGTGACCATAGTACTAGAAACCGACATAATATCCTGTCCAACCACCATTAGTGCAGATCTTGCCTCTCATAGGATTATGTAGAAGCACAGCATTATCTATCCCAACTGTACTGTCTATACATACACATCATGATTTTTTTATACCCCTTCCTTTGCCTACACCTGTCAAAAGTGGGCACTCCATTGTCATTCAACTAACTTAGGTGCTTGAACTCGACACCACAATCCAACACAGTCCAGCATTCCACAACAATAGTGAGTTATTCAAAGAAGTTGTCAACCATAGCCATTTATAACTCAGCTTAATATTATGGCCCTGCGATGTATACTTTATTTTTATACTTTTCTGCTGGATGGTTAAGACCTAGGTAGAGCCAGACTTATATACCAACACATGAACTTTATATTTCTTATGTGGTCAGTGAAGTCCTCTCAGGGTTTATCTTGTAGTCCTGTACATTATTCTGTAGATCCTTTGTCTGTGTCATCCATGTGGATGAGTCATGGCCAATGCTTGACCAGTTTGCTCTCTGAGATCTTGAGAGAAAGTTTTCTTTTCATGTGACTCTCCCCAGACACACTATAGAACTTCAATCTCTTTCCTCTGTGGCTCCATAATCTCCTTGTTAAGAAAATTTGGAGCTCAACTGAATTTCATGATGTTGCAGTACAGGTTCTCCTATGTCCTGAGTCTTCGCTGACCTTGAAAGGCTAGGGCCAAAATGTTGGCTGGCCTTGTGGCTCTTCTATTTCTCCAACTCTTACTTGTGAACCTAGGTTGTTAACCATCCAGAAGAAAAGCTGATTAGTATCCTGCAGCACATGCCATTCACTTTGCCTTATCTGACTCAATTGATTTTACTTGTTGTACGTTTCCTTTTGTATTTCTGCTTTTCGCTTGTTATACTAGGGAGACTATCCAATATTTACACATGTGTGTCTGGTTTATTTCACTTATGAGTATATGTTCAAGTGGCATCCACTTCAGTATGAATGCTTCAAACTTATCATTCTTAATAGCTGAGTAATACTCCAGTATATAGAAATACCACATCTTTTTCAACCATTCTTCATGTGATGGACACCTTGGTTGTTTCCAAGATTATGCTATCACACATTGCGCTGCTATAAACATAGGTACACATATATCACTATGATACAATGTTTCCAGATTCTTTGGGAAAATTCTCAGTAGGGGGATAGCCAGTTTGAATGGGATTTGTAGTCCTACTCTTTTGAGGAGTCTCCACAATGACCTCCACAATGGTTGTACCAATTCCTCCTCATTTCCTGAACAGTTAATAGGACATGATCAACTATCATAATCTTTCTTTTATATATTCTATAAGAAAATTAACCCCAATTTATTAATAAATACACATGATATTAGCTGGACTTATTTTGGTGATATTACATTTGAATCAGTTAAGTAGATCTCCAGCAGAATTTGTACTATAAAGCAAATATAAATTAATTTCTATTTTAGGAATACTTTGACATAATATTGTAAGATTTTTTGATCAAACAATCACTTTTGGAACTGGGTGTGGTAGTGCATATTTCTAATTCCAGTACTTGTGAGGCTGAGGTAGGAGGATCTCTGTGAGCTTGAGATCAAGCCTAGGCTAAAAAATGAGTTCAAGGCCATCCTGAACTTTATAGTGAAAACCTGCCTCAAAAGAATATCACAGGGGCTGGGGAGATGACTAAGCAGAATGAGCGCTTGCCTGGAACACACAGGGGTCTGAGTTCAATCCCCAGTTCCTCAAAAAAAAAGAATATTACAGTTTTGTTTTAGGATATCTTCATAATTCCCTAATTGGGGTAATCATTTTGTATCTAAAAATAATAATTACGTTCTTTTTCCATTTATTCATTATTCATTTATTTATGAGAACAGTTTCACACATTCATCTATTAGCTACAGTCATTGCTCGTTTGGATGCTTAGCTGACCCAACATTGTCCAGCGGTGACGCAGTCACCTTCTAGTTTTCAGAAGTCTAATGGAGATTTTCTTACTGTCTGAAGTTACAAGGTGACCTACACGCACCACTGCCTTCAGTTCTTCAGCCCTGGAATGAGTATTTTTCCCAAAGCGTATCACTCCTTTTTGTTTATTTTTTTTTAATTATAAATCTATTATGGACTTCTAAATAGAAGTAGAAAAAGTAGTATATCCAGCATCCATGTACACAACAGTTAGATTGGATAATGTCTTGCGATCTGTGCTTCCCACACACACACACTCTGCTAAACCATTTCAATATGCTTAGCATTTCACCCCTGAATATTCTAGGACACCAAATAAGATAATTTCCTAAAAATGATAATTTTATCACAGCTCATAAAGTGAGGAATGATGACCTAACTCTGAAACTCCAGTCCATCTTCAGACTGGGTACAGATTCCCCCAGTCCCCACCCCAAGGTTTTCACAGATGGTGGAGTCCAGTCAAAGACCCCACACTGGTCGCTGGGTTGCTTGGGCATAGGAGTGTAGGTCAGCTACAGAACGTGTCTTATTTAGGCAGTATAAGGCCCTGGGTTGATCTCTGGCACCACAAAAATAAACAAAGATCCTGGATAAAGCATCAGTCCTTTTAAAAAGGACGATCTTCAGGGAGATGGCTCCGTAGACTAAGCACTTCCCTTGTAAACACAAGGGCCTGAGTTCAATCCCTGGTTCCATAAAAAAATGAATAATAAAATAAAAAAATAAATAAAAAGGACTACCTTGAAGACTCATTGAACTGACCTTAATGAGTATTAAATCACATTATATTCTTTAAATAAAAAGTTATTAAATTGAAATATTAAAAAAGTTGAAAAGTTAATATAAACCCCTATTTAAGACTTTTCAGTGCCAAAATACTGGGTAAAACATTGATATATATCTTGCGATACCACTTCCTTTTAATAAAGAATGGTGGGCATGGTCTTATACCTATAACCCCAGAACACTGGGATGCTGAGAGACCAGTGCTGCAGAAAACAGCTCAGCCTGGGCAACTTGCCGAGATCCTGTGTGTACAAAATTAGAAAGAAATAAAACATAGAATGAAATAAAACAAAATAAAAAACAAGAACTGAAGATTTAGGTCAGTGTGACACTCCTGAAATAAGCCATACCCCAGCACTGCAAACAAACAAAATACAAAAATGTTTAAAAATAATACTCTGATAGTGAATGGGAGTCAAAAGTAACAGTCTGAGTGTTTCATGTACTTCTTTCTTATGCATGTTTTCCTGTGTCTGGATTCTATTTGGCCGAGGGAGATTTACGATAAATGGATATTCTATCTCAAGACAGAAACCAGACTTGATCATGGGATTAATTTAGTAATTTTCCATGTTCCATGTTCTCAGTGTTGAGAGCCCTGTGCTCAATGTTACAGCAGCAAACAGATGTATTATAGATTTTCTCCATTCTCCCTGTGGATTCTGGGGAAGGTATGCAGGTATCAGTCACTTTGCCATAGAGCTGAATAGATTTTACTCTTTAGCAAGTGAGATATTTTCATGATATAAATTTTAACAAACATTTTATCTAATCTAAGTCAACTTATGGAAACAAGGTAACTAATGAAACATTAAATAGAGCTACTTATTAATAAAACATGGAGAATTTATTATGATCCGGCAAATACCAGATTGTATAAGTATCTCATGTCTAAAATTTAACTGCAACAGCTCACAGACAAAAATTCTTTCTCTACTTCAATCAATTTACAATTTTTATTGCAGTTCAAATTTTTAAATTCCTATGAGTTTAGTTCAGATGAATATCTCAAGATATATATTTCCCAGGCCAGTTGTATTGTGATTCCATGGATTTATTTAAAAAAAAAAAAAAAAAAAAGGGCTGCATGAGGGCAAGCGAGATAGCTCAATGGAATGAAACTTCTGTTTAGGCAAGTTTAAGCAAGTGCTGGACTGCAGTTTGATTCCTGGCACCACATGCCATGCCAGCTTTGCCCCTAGGGAAGGCTGAGCCAGCCATGGTCTGGCCATTTTGGTGCATGCCTATAATCCCAGAGCTGGGGAGGCTGAAAATAGGAGGATCACTATGATTCGGAGCTGTGTAGTGAGACCTTGCACAAACAAATGCTATAAAAGGGGTTTTATGAAAAGTCCACAGGCCATTGAAGGTACACCTTCAAATGACACTGGGGACTCCAAACTGTCTTTTCACTGTTTTCTGGCTGAAGCAGTAATGGCTTGACACTTGGCTTGCTGTGATGTGAATCCTTCACCAGAGCTGAAAATGCAAAGGTCTATCCAATCTTGAGACTTGAGACAATTTTAAGGCACTCAAACAAATTTCATAAGATTTATTTATATGAGAAATGCAAAGCATAAATAATTAATGTACAAAACAAAAGACAGATAACAGGAAACAAGAACATAGAACTTTGGCTGTAGGAGATCATCCTAAGCCAAAAATGTTCTACCATAGTATCCTATTCACCTTAGAAGCAGAAGAGATTGAGGCAGAAATCAATTCACTTTAACATCTTCCTGCTATGTTTTAGTGATGGGGGAAAGCTGAGCTACGCCTCCCCACTTGGCTTTATCTGAAGTGCCCTATTCTTCACTCCTTCCCCTGTCTTGTTAAAACTTCACAAACATGGAAGAAATAAGGAAAGAAGCAGGGGCAATTAAAGAAAGTAAGAGCCTTATGCCCATATGTGGTCATAAATCTCATTGCCCAGACTATGTCCCCAAGCACATAGGCAGGCACCACATTTCAGCCCAGTTGCCATAATAATCTAGTAATCTATATAAACTAAAGGAGGACAAAGAATTGGGCTATGCATGCATACAGTTCTTAGGGGTGCACATCAGACACCAACTAATTAATAAAGACTCTGTTATTCCTATATTTAGTCTCTCATGGACAATAAATCTGACCTACACATTATGGGGACTCATCCAATATACACAAGGGAAAGACACTTGTGCTAAGAAGCTTGTCCAGCCTCCATGTCTGTGAGCCTCTCCTAGGTGGTTTTAACAAAAGTTGCCAAAAATGATTTTATCTAACTTTCCTGAAGTGGCTGGGGGAGCAGAATGCTGCAGTGTAGAAAGGAAAAAGAGAGTCTATGATCTGGTCTTGAAGCTGGCTTGGGTTGTGGGCCTTATAACTTCCAGACGTGGAAGATTGTGTTAATTTCTCTTAGATGGTTATTCCTGAAAGACATTGACATTTTGTTATTTTGTTTTCTTGCTGGCCAAGAGTCTGTGAGAGGTTCATTTTTCTCACAGATGAATATTCCTGGATATGTTTTCACTTAGGCCAAAAGGAAATGAGATGTTTGTTGAAGGGAGTGACTGCCTTTGTTTCCCAGGTGAAGAATCTATGAGAAGTTCCTGGTAGAGGGTGGCTTTACATTTGCTTTGTTTTGAAATCCAGCTGAGAATTTAAATTAGTGAGAAAAGAGGTCAGAGAATGAAAAAAACCAAAGAAAGGAAAAAAAAAAAAAAACCAAGATAAAGGAAATCAGATAATTTCCTGGGATGTTGTTGTCCATTTGTTTGTCTTTTAGAATTGTTTCATGTTTCCAATTGCCCTCTGTTCTCTAAAGCACTTGCATTTGCAGGTCACAGTCAAATCAGTTATGTGCACAAAGGAGTTCTAAGTGTCTTGCTTTTTTCTTTCTGTCATTCGGAACTCTTTCTTTGAAACCGCCCCACCTCTCCCAAAAAATGTCTGACCTTGCTGCTTCACTTTGTTATAGTTACTCAAAATTACATTAGCCTTGCATTTTGCTTCTTATGTAAATCGAATGGGAGGAGGGCTTTTAGGATTTCTGATATATCATCCTTAGAGCTGTGGCATCCCATGGAGCCTGGGGCACCAGAGTTTCAGCCACTTCATCTTTTGAGCTGTCAACCTTGCTCTCTCTTTCTCTTCACTCCACCTCCCTCCACTGTTGAGCTGGTGAGAGGATAACAACAGCCCTCCTAGCTTGCTACTCAACTCAGGGGCCTTCCTCTGTCCTGCTCTTTCCGGTTGAGGTTGCTGTTCACCTCTTCATGCTCCCCAGCCACCTTGGCAGCTGATCTCCTGTTTCAGTCACAAGAAGGGGATTCTGTGTCCCCTTCCCCATCCTATGCTTCCTCTGGTTAATCTACCACATGCTACAAAACTAAAAAAATGTGTAAAGAAATAAATTTGTCTCAGAAATAGGAGTGATTCTATTTCTTAGTAGAGCAAATACAAAATGAAAGCATAGAAAAAAAAAAAAAAAAAAAAAAAAAACCTGATGCTGGCAGCCTACAGAACAGAAAGAAGGGACATTTCAAGTGAAAATGTCCAAAGTTTCTGGAGAGGAAAAATAAATGTTTATGATAGAATCAGAGGAAGTGCCAAGAAAGTTGTTTGTACTGAAATCAGAGAAGGTTTTAGATTGTGTCTAAGTGTCAGGCACAGGATATTAGCTCCCACGGTGAAGAAAAAAGCCTGTCAGACTTTAAACACAGATACAACTGTGTCAACAGTTCCACCAGTAATAGTAACATCGTCAAGACATACATGACCAACTAATTTGAGATAATACCCAATGGTCATAAAAGCTCCTAATTTAGACAAGTCTCCCTGAACAGTTGTGGATATTAAAATACTAAAGTGTATTAACTATAAATAAGAGGGTTTTGTTTTTCAAATTCTTCTTATAAGAGATCTCTGCTAATTGACCTAGGAGAAGTTCTGCCCTGTTTTTATAATTACAGACATATAATGTTGTTATAATCTAATCCAGCCAGAGGTATAGGTGAGCCCACTTTGATTTTGTAAAGATGTTCATTTGTGTGTTCTATGTATTTGTTTCTGCTTACACGTCACACCATGAACAGCTGTTCCTCTTATTTGAGCTTTGGAACATAAACTTAAGGACATGCTTTCTCTTGGGTTACAACTTGTTAAATATATTCATGCTCTCCAAATGTACAATATTCAATAATGCAAAACTGTGATTGCTTAATAATGTTTTCTTTCAGGTCTAGCACATGTCTTTCTTCTACGCTCCAGGTATTTGTAATAGGAAATTCATGTTAAGCTAACATGACATGATCAATCAAATTACAATTTTTCACAAAAACATATGATATGAATGCTAACTAAAATGAACATTTCACCCGGACTGTTATGTTACACTGCTATGTCTAAATACTGATGTCAACTGTTCACTGTAAAAGTACAACTGTTTTCTTTTAACTTCATTTAACCAGTAAAGTATGGATGGTTGATAAGAAATAACAGTTCTCTGGCCACACTCTATATTTTAAGGTGCTCAAGTCTGCTTCCGCCTAACTAGATCTAGTACCCTGTGCTAGATTTAAAGACACCCTTTTCTATTCCCTTGTCAGCTGTTTCCCAGGAATTGTTTGCCTTTAAGCAGGATGATCCAAAGGGGGACACAAGAGCCAGTTGATGTGGACATAACTTCTTAACGATTTAAAATTCACCCACTATTTTTAGAAAAGCTTTCTCAAAGAATTTGGTGCCTTTTGGTAAACGCAATCCTAACTTTTCTCTCTTGCAGTATGTAGATGATTTACTGCTGGCCACCGAGGCCTTGAGTTATATACAAAAGAGAAAAAAAAGCTACTAAAGCTGTTATGAGATAAGGCATGTTAGGTCTTTAAGGAGAGTCAAATATGTGTTCAAAGTGTAAAATTCCTGGTATGGGGATTGTGTGCTCTCTCAAGCTACTCAAGAGCTAGAAGAGCCAAGGATACTTTTCATCCAAGACCCTGGGAATGGTGGGTTATTGTCATCTGTGGGTGTCAAATTATACTTCTATTCATAAACCCTTGTATGAAGCCCTAAAGGAAGGTATTGGGCTCCCCTCAGACTGGAACTCATAATGGCAAAAAGTATTTGAGAATTTAAAGAGAGAGCTGCTAAGGGCCCCCACTATGGCTTTTCCTAATATCACTGAGTACTTCATGAAATAAAAGAGTTGCCTGGTGAGACTTAACTCATACCTTAGGGCCATGGAAACAGCCCAGAGTCTTATCTGCCCACTAAACTAGACAATATGTCAACGGGCTAAGCAACTGTTGTTTTGGGAAAAAATACTGATGAATTAACTCTGGGACAAAAATTGGCATGTTTGTGTTCCATATAGTGGAGATGCTGCTACAAGGCCCTGAGGAACAGGGGCTCTCCAGGATTATATTGGCCCAGTACCAAGCAGTTCTCCTTGAGGACTCACATTGAACTCTTAGGATTGTAAAGGCCAACAATCCTTTGCAGATGTTGTTGGAACCTCCAAGTGGAGACCATGGCAGCTGCAGGACACATCACTCCAAGACCCAATCTCATCCTCTTCTCAGATGGAAGTAGTATGGTAATAGATGGGTAATGGAGGGTTAGAATAACACTTGTGACTGTGAGAAGGACATTGCAGTCAGGAGCACTGCCTCTGGGAACTTCAGCCAAGAAGGCTGAGCTAATGGCTCCCATTTGGTCTTTAAACTTGGGAAAGGACAAGAGGTTAAATGTCTTTACCAATTCCAGGTGTATTTGCTACTTTACATATGCATGATTCAATCTACAAGCAAAGAGGACTCCTAACTGCAGGAGGAAAAGCAATTATCAACTCACAAGAGATCTTAATCCTGTTCCAGGCACTGTGGTAGACCACTGAGGTGGAAATGAAACACTGCCCTGGGTGTCAAAATGGAAATCCCATTAAGGCCTGAGACAAAGGGCCACTGATTTGGTGGCAAAGCAGGCTGCTATGCAAAACTTGCTACCAGAAACACATGTCATGGAAGTGCCACTCCTTTAGCCACTTACGTATTCTGAGACTGAGTTATCATGGACTGAGTCAAAAGAGGCATCAGAAAATAATGGTTGGCAAATTCTGCCAGGAAAAAGAGTTCCTACCTGAATACATGGGTTGTTTTGTAATTCAGGAACTACATGACAAGATCCATATGGGTAAGACAGGTATGGTGGAACTGCTTGGCCTGTATATCTTATATATCCACGCTTTGGGCTCTGTATACCTTAGTGGCCAGCAAATGTATGACTTGTGCTAATCTAGTTTCTTGCCCACAGTGTGAACTAGGCATATGTCAATGGTGAACCCACCCTGTTGAAGACAATGAGGTGACTTTCACTGAGATCAAGTCTACAGTTAGAAACACAAAGTATTTATTAGTGCCTGTTTGCAGCACCTACTCAGGATGGGTAAAAGCCATGCCCAGAAGAACTAAGACCTCTAGAAAGGTGTTAAAAACATTGATGACATTGTCCATTTTGCATTATAGGCTCCCCATGACAGTGGGCTCAGATAATTGACAAAATCACACACTAAATGCACCTTGTCGAAAATGCCAAGAAACAGGTTCAATTTGGATATTTATGCTTCTAATGGGCTTGCAGGGATTACATTACATCCCATGCCAGGATGGGCTCACTCTCTTTAAAATCTTTGTTGAACTGCTACCATTGTTGGTGTGGTGTTGGAAGGACTACAAAAACCTGGGACTCTGAACCTGAAACAGCAAACTGAAGACATTACAAAGGACTTTAAAGGACTAGAAAAAAAAACTGTTAAAATTCCAGCCTCTCCAACTTCATGGCTTTACCCCCTTTTGAGCCTAGAGAATGGGGATTTAAGCTCCATATAACCTCACTTTTGGGCTCCCCGAAGGTCATGGATTTTCTACAAAAACAGATTCTGATTAGAGAGCCCAGTCTGATGGTACTAAAAGATAACACTGAATATAAAGTAAGAGTTAAGCCACAATCTCTAGATAGATGTTATATTTCTTAAAAGAAAAATATACCTAAAGGGAGGAATGAAGTAGATGGCATCCTAAGCCAAAAGAGCTTTAGCACAGTAGCCTATTCACTTTAGGAGAGACTGAGGCAGAAATCAACTCAGTTTGACTCCTGCCTTCTATGTTCTAGTGATGGGAGAAAGCTGATCTAGGTCTCCCCAGTGTGGTCGTACCTGGAATGTTCCATCCTTCACTCCTTCCCCTATTTTGTGAAAACTTCAAAAACATAGAAGAAATAAGGAAAGAAGCAGGACCAATTAAAGAAAATAAGAGCCATATGCCCATTTGTAGCCACAAATCTCAATGCCATGCTATGACCCAACATGCACAGGTAAGCACATGTTCCTTCTCAGTCACCATAGCAACTAGGAAACCTATATAAGCTAAAAAGGGACGAAAAACTGGTCCATGCTTACTCCCAACACTTGGGGGTGTGCATCAGGTGCCAGCTAATTAATAAAGGATCTGTGATTCCTAGAATTCATTCACTCATGGAAAACAAACCCTGTGCTACATTTCAAATAAATAAAGACATAAACAAATACCTAAGGGGAACCTAGAAATGCAAGGAAGGGCAGAGACAGGAGGAGTAGGGGACACAAAAAACCTTATGTTATGTTATTATACATACAACAACTCCGTACGATGAAAATAATTGTTACATGCTGCAAATTTGTAGTAATAAAAATAAAACTTAAAAAACAAACCTGTTAAATAGTTCATCATATTAAATACCTGCAAGCAGGTGCAGGGGCTGAGGATTCAATCCTGCTGTGCCAGACCCATCCCTGAGCATACCGAGACAGAGATTGACACTGGGCGTGCTGGCACGTGCGTATAATGTTAGCTCTTGGGAGGTTGCAAATAGGAGGATCATGATGAGCCCGATCTAATAGTGAGACCCTGAACAAACTGCAGACCCTTCCCTAAAATACAAAAAATAAAATAAAATAAAAATAAACCTGTTACTTAATTAAGAATTGTATTAGTTATTTTGTTATAGTATGGAAAAATAGCAAGTATACCTAACCCTTTTTCAGCTGTAGAAGGAGAAGTGAAGAACATAGTGAAATTCTGTGTATTTTATATCTTTCTATTTGTTCCTCCTTTGAAACAAATCAGAATTAGAACAGTTTATAGTGGCATGTTGAGCAAAAAAGGTAAAGAATATACTATATGATATTTCAAATATCAAACTTTATCATAAATAGGCAATTATATACAAACAGTAGATTTCATCCAAACACTGTATCCAAATAGTAAATATTTTAAAACAATGTAAATTTCCTCTCAAAAACACAGAAAATAATTTGCATAATAAGTCACATAATGTTTACTTTTTAAACTTGTAGCAGGGGGCCAGGGAGATGGTTCAATGGATTAAGTGCTTCCCTGGCAAGCACAACCCTGAGTCCAATCCCCATTTCCACCAAAAATAAATAAATAAATAAATAAATTTGTAGCAATAATTTGATGGTGATATAGATTAATTTATATATCTAGCTATTATTTCATCAGTAAATAGTTTGATAGCTGAAAATATAATGCTTTGCTTACAAGTTTTTCTTCTATTATTATGATGCTATTTATTTTGGTAGAAATTTAACTTATTTTTATAGTATAGGCACAGTGATTCATTGCTAATATTTCATTACAACATTGTTAACCTAATTAGAAAGCTTACAAGCAAAGGTAACCCAAAGAAGAAAAAAAATAAAGTCATTTAAGCAATAGCTCATGTTAGTTGGTTTGTATGACCTCCTCTTGTAGTTGCTAGTTCTGTTTTCTTTTGCTGTTCAGTATTTAGTTTATAGACAACGTTTACATAAACAATGAGAAATATATAAGAATAGCACACCATTTTTATGAAACTTTGGGTGCTAAGTTTTATTTATCTTACATAATTTATTGGCTACATAATATATCAGTAGCATTCTAATTTTGGAAATTACATGAATAAAATGATAAGTCTCTATGAACATAAAAGCCAAATTATGGCTTGATAAAATATTTCAAAATATTTTCAAATGTATTATTCTAAGTTCTGATTTCCATTGTATTAGTTAATATTACCTGATTTAATATTAAAATGTTAATGATAGACAATAACAGAATATATTGTAAATGTAAAAAATAAGCAACTTTTCCAATATCATATGAGTCCTTTTCAGAGTTGAAGTTTAAATTAAGTTTTCTGATACAAAAAGCATGCACCTTTAAGCCACATAGCAAACCAACATTAGGAGGCGAAGTTTAACCTGTGATACAAGAAAGTCAGTTCTAACTACTATTCTCAGAAGCAAATTATTTTACTTGATGCTTTACCAGTCAAAAAGACTTGGTGGAAGCTTATATTAAATCATTCACTTAAAAAGATAAACAATTGAGCTTGTTAACATACCCATTTTAAAGGTAAATTAGGTGACCACATTCTGTTTTTCTACAGGACTCATTGTGCTACCTCGTTATGACTTCTGATTTCCTTTGTCAATAACTCTTGGAATGGGAGGCATATAGTAAGATAGAGATGAAGAAGGCAAATGTATGCTTTTGTATGTGCCTTGTCTAAGATTACAAGATATAGTTGGGGGAAAAGAAAACATCTAGGAATGAGTAGGAAAGAAAATCAAGAAAACAAATAATGAAGAGAAATATAGAATCTAGAAAATGAGACACAAGCTTCACTGATTTCCAAAGGTCTTTTCATATTAACAATTCTATGAGTATACTATATCTCTAATGTGTGCATCTCTGTGTGTGCATGAAAGTGTAAATATAGCAATATTTGTCAGTAGACTCTATCTACATAATTTTGACAAATTTTATAATATGTGTGAATTTTTAAATGTACCGTAGTTGCTATGATAGCATAATGTCATTTGAGAATTATTTATTTATTTATTTATTTATTTATTTATTTATTTATTGGCAGACCAACTGAATATTTAGTAACAAAGATAAAGGCTCTTCATTCCATGGCAAAGAACAATTGGTCATCTAACTTTTCTTCTTTATAATTCTTAATATACAGAGGAAAATGTAGTATATTTATCTCTTACTAGGAAACAATAGAATTAAAAATTTTTTATAAATGTGTATTGAGTACATACAATACAAAATAATATAAGGAACAATATAGCATGCCAATTTTCTCTATCTTAAAATAGAACATAATTTAAAGGCTTAAAAGAGAATATAATTTAGAGGTTGAAAGTTTTATAGAGGTGTTCTGATCATAATGGTAAGAGAAACTGGGATAAATATTTGAAAATGATTAAGTTGCATTTAATAATACTATGCTGGCCAGGGAAGTAGATCAGTGCATGCATGACAAGCACCAGTTCCTTTTTTTTTTTTTCCTTTTTTTTTTTTTTTTGTCTTTTTGAGACAAAAAAGAACTTGCTATGCAGTTCAGGCTGGCTTTAAGCTCACTTTGTAGCTCAGGCTGGTCTCGAACTCACAACAATCCTCCTGCCTCAGCCTCCCGAGTGCTGGGATTACAAGCATGCGCCACTACGCCTGGCCAAGTACCAGTTCCTGAGTTCAGGCCTTATATTAAAAGAAAGAAAGAAATGAAGGAAGGAAGAAAGAAAATAAAAGAAAGAAAGAAATGCTGAAACACTTCATCTTATTGTTTGTATTGAACATTGTCTCAGTTACTTTTTACCCATTTCTGGGACAAATGAAGCTCAAAATTAAGGAAGAAAAAATTTATTTAGCTCACAGTTAGTGGAGGTTTCAGTCCACACTCTGTAGGTTCCAAAGCAGATGGCAGCAATTCATGGCAGCAGAAAACAATGAAGCACTGAGGAGGAGAAGCAATGTCTCTCTCTCTTCCTTCCATGCTGACTGTGAAGGCTGGAGCTCCTCCAAGAAAGTGCCAGCAGCTGTTGTAAAGATTCAGTCTTCTCAAAACTGGTGTGGCTGCATCGATCAAATTCATGGAAGGAAGTGGGATGCAGAAGCCCAACTTGACCCCTTTTGTACACCATTTTTGTGCTGGTAGGGTGGGCTCTTCCTGACCTAAGGCAGACCCCTGTGCCCAGGATATGGAATTGCCAAGTGGATCCAGCCAAGCTTCTCAAGTTGACACAATGTATCGACCACCACAACCCACCCCTTGTCAACTTGGCAAATGAACATATAATTCTTTAAACCATTCCAGATACAAAGACATGATTATTAATATTTCACAGCTCAGATATTACAACAAAGCTTTAATAGTCATTGAAAATTACTATTAAGTATATCAACATTACATTTTACGAGGAGCATAACATTCTGTCCCTGGACTCCCCAAACAATCATGTAGATGCCTTATGTAAAGGCACTTAGTCTATCTGCAAGAGTTGCCAAAGTCCAGTTTTAGCATTGCTGAAAAGTGCAAGTCCCAAGTCTACTCCAACATCTAAGGCAAACTCTTAGCTGTGAGCCCCTGTGCAAATGAAAAATTAAACACCTCCAACATTCAAAGGCACAAAGTAAAGATTACCATTCAAAAAGGTATACACACAGCAGGACACAAAGCATTGGGATCAAAGCAAGTCCCACATTCTGCAGGCTAAACATTAACTCCTGTAGTTTCATGTGCAGTATCTGAAGCAATCTGCAACAAGTTGTGAGCTCCAAAAAGCTTTACACAGCTTGATGCCCACAGCACTTCTGCTGCTAGCTCACATGGTTTCTCTCTCAGGCCTGCTTTGCTTCCTTTTGCAGGTTTCCGTAGACAATCCATATTCCTGGCCTTTTCACACTTCTGATGTTTCCACTGAATGGGCACTCACATCTTTCTATACTGACCTCTCAGGGGCACATTGCCTGGCCTCCCAGGTCTTCTGACATCTAAGTGGATTATTTTCAAGATTCTTGCTTACTGCATGTGCTGCAAAGCAACACCTCATGGATGGCACCAAGGTCTTCTGCCAGGCTTTTTTTCTCTCTTGTCTATAGGAGTTGAGTGCCTGCATTACTAAGCACTATGACCCTGACTCCCAGGAACAAATTTTCTATGCTGGCACCATTCTGGAACCTGGGGTGGCCTCTGCATCCATTCTGAAACATTCTGTGGCTCTGTCCTCAAATCAAAATCCCTCACCCTTGAGATTCTGTGGCTGCAAAGGGGAAGAACCTGTCTCCTCCTGTGATGTCCTCAGAATATCTTTTATAGTCTCCTGTTCCTCCTGTGAAACTGAGGTCTCAGCTCTATCTTTTCAGTCCACAGCCTTCCTAGTGCTTCCTTTCTGGTCAAATTCATATTTTCAGTCATTCTTCTGGGCTCTTACCTCTTGACTATCAATATATATATCTGATTAAAATTCCCCCAACAATAGCCATGTCACTGCCTCAATATTTCACTACCTTGAAATTCTTTTGTAAGATTAACTAGTCCACTGCACTTACTCTCAGTCTCAGGCAAACTTGCTGGACAAGAGCAAAATGCACACAAACTTTCTGCAGTCATAGCACAAATCATCCACTGAGGCCGAGGGTCTCACAGCAGGTAAGAGACAAGCGACTGATGATCGCGGAGACCGGCTGAAGGCGTAGATCTAATTTATTGCGGAAGTGTAGGTGTACATATAGGGAGGTGAGGGGCTGGATCTGAAGGGTGAAGAAGGTTATGTGGAGAGTTGTGATAGGAGTGTAGGCATTCTGTGCCACAGTTTGAGGGCCAGGGGACTTCCGGGAGATCAGACAGAGGAGTCTCAGCCCTTTGGTGTGCCACCTCGGAGAGCCAGATTTGTCTACACCCGAGTGTCAGCTACCTGGGCGAGCCAGACCTCTGCGTTTCTCCCTTCAATCTACAGTCCAACAACCAATGCACTCCTTCTCACCAGAAACCCTTCCTTGCCTGCTCTTTACAGGCAAGATTTCTGTTAGCCTTCTGGTCTACTGAGCTCTAACCAGAATCTCCTGTACATAACAGCTGAAGCTGTTCTAGCTCTCTGCTAGTAGGTGACCTCTCCAAACCTTTGCTTTCTATTCCCAAAATCTCATAATACACATTGTCAGGTATATTTGCAGCAATAATCCCACTCCTCTGGTATCAAATTCTGTCTCAGTCACTTTATGCTTATTGCTGAGACAAAAGCCTGACACTGAAATTTAAGGAACAAAAGGTTTATTTAATTCATAGTCGAGGTTTCAGCCTGTATTCCGCAGGCTCCAACGCAAAGGACAACAGTTCCAGGCTCACATGGCTGCATTGATCAAGCTCCTCCAAGGAAGTGGAGTATAAAGAGGCTTTCCTCAACCCCTTTGTATGTCCTTTTTGTACTGAGTCATTCTAGCATGTGCCTGAGCCCTCCACATCATAGCTGATCCAGCTAACCTTCTGGCATCTCAAGCTGGCACAATATATCAACCACCACATTATAAGTATTATAACTGCATTATAAGCAAATACAAATTGATATCTGCTACTTAGAAAATGTAAGTATTATTTTTTAACAAATGATCAGGAAGAAGGTTGGAGACTTAGGGATGATACAGAACTCTTTGCAACAGGAAATATTCATATAAAGTATTATTGGGTAAGCCATAAACTGAGCGATTCATTGGAAAGTTGAACATGATCTTCATAGAAATTTCATTAAGGAAGTTGGATGCTAGATAAAAGTATAGCAGAGTTATAACTCTCATGGTTTGGGACTTTTTCTAAGTGAATAATATAGGACAGGACACATTTTATGATAATATTTTATAATGAAAATCACCCAAGAATCACATACTGCAAGCATGGGAAGTCTATCCACACACTAAATACTAAAGAATCAAGCTAAGGGCCTAGAGCTTATGACAATGCCTCTCACCACTCCAGGTGGAGACCTAGAACTCACAGCAAAGTCTCATGCATGTCCACATCATTGATCTGTGCTGGAAATGCCCAAAGGTTAGTAGTGAAAGCTAGGGAGTCTATGCCAGTGGGGTGAAGGATCTGTGCCAGGAAGCTGAGGGATCTGAACTGGAGCTAGCAAACAACCCTCAAGGTAAGCACCAGAGCTCCCTCTAAAGTACCACAGCTGCGCTCAGCAATTGTGAGGTCCTGAGCTCCTTCAGTGATGAAGAAACCTGAGTTTCCAGCAGGAAAGCCAGTGCAACAAACTTCATGAGGCTGAGCAGTGCACCATCTGCCCCTTGAGAGCCAGGAATTATAGTCAAGATGAAGACCTAAGTTTCTCCAGTGTTCATGGGGAAAGCCAGCATGACGGGGTCTTCAGCAGAACAGTCCGAGAGAACTAGCAGCTGCCAACAGCCTCAGCAGCTTCTCCAAACAGCATCCCTAACAGCATTTTAGTTTTTATTTATTTATTTGGCAGAACTAGGAATTGAACTCAGGCCCTTGAGCTTTTTAGGCAAGTACCTCCTCTTTAACAAATTTCCCCATAGTTATAATTTATCATTGTTACTTTCAGTTTTAGTTAACAGATATGTGGTAGAAAAAGTGTTATAAGTTTGTTTCCATTGACTTGTTTTTTCCTGAGTGCCAAGTGGACTTTTATTTTTCTCTTACTTTAGTTCTCACCTTATCCTCAAAGAAGAGTTTTGCACTCCACCTTAGCTGCAGGTATCTTAGCATTTAATTAAAGTCTTTTAGAGATTATTACAAATGTCCATGCTCTTATCATCAGTGATATTTCAAAAAATAATTCAGCACTAAAATAATACATTAATAATGATATGAGAAAGGCATTGGCATTAGTATACTGCCCTTCCAGAGTAAGTGCATGTGTCCAGTTTTATTTAGCAGATTTTGATGTAAAATTTTAGCAAAGCATGAAAAAAGAAACAACAGGAGAATTTATGAGAGAAGAAAAGTTCCAGAAAGGGATATTTTTCTGATGTAGATGGGCAGACATCATTAGTTAAGTTGGTAGGAAACAGATTTTTGCTTGAAGTAGCTTTTAAATTGGGGTCAGAAAATCAGATAGAGCGTTTTAGTATCATTCGTATGAAGAACAATGAGAATAATACTAATAAACTGGAGATTCAGAAATGTTTATACTTCCCACTCTGTTTTGCAGAGTCTTTATTTTATTTATTTATTTTTCTTTATTTAGGACAGGCTCTACAGGGTCTCACTATGTAGATCAGACTCATGGTGATCTTCCTGTTTTCAGCCTCCCAAGAGCTGGGAATACAGGCGTGTACCACCATGCCCAGTCTCAATTGCCATCTCAGAGCACCCTGTGGGCGGGTCTGGCACAGAACACTGGGGATCAAACCCTGGCCACTGCACTCTGCCTAAGCCAGTACTTTAGTCCACTGAGCTGTCAGGCAGCTATTCAGAGTATTTATTTTAAAAATGGAATTGATTTCATTTTTATCTCTCTATTACACTGATGCTTCCTTAAATTGTCTTTGACTGCTCCAAAGCCATAGAGACACCAAAGAAAATAAGTGGACCACACAACAACGAAGGCACCAAGGCCATTTATTTGACATTTGCCACAGCATTGCTGTGGTCTCCATGATTTGCATTTAGCTGTGATTTCAAGGCAGGAAGAGTGGGAAGCTTTGTCATAGAAAAAGGACAGGTGCATGTGTGTTTGAATGAAGATTGTTGGCATGGGGAAGCTGCAGACTCACTAATCTTTGCGCATCTTTGGGATCGGCTTCCGATTTGTCATTTGTACAGTAAGACTCTCAGCCTTCATCTTTTCTCCCTCTCTGCTTCACCTCTCTTCTCTGTGCTGTCTATTCATTTCCAGCTATGAACACGTGTATCTGGTAGATCTATTTAGCTTTTGAAAATTTTATTTATTAATTTACTTATTTATTTTTACTTGGTACAGGGTCTCGCTGTGCAGCTCAGACTTATAGTGATCCTCCTGTCTCAGACTCACCAGCTCTGGGATTACTTGTGCTCATCACCACGCTGGGTTAAGGGGTGGAAATGGCGCGCCCAGTTTCCAGGCAGAAACCACATATGGTACCGTGGATGAAAACCTGGCCCTTGCACTTGCCAGGCAGGCACGTAGAATGTCGCGCTAAGTCCCTGGCCCATTTTGTTTTTGTTCATTTTTGAGACAGATTCTCTCTATACAGTTCAAATTGGCCTTTTTGTAACCCAGGTTGTCTCAAAACAGTCCTCCTCAGCCAGCCTCACAAGGCTGGAATTATATGTTTAAGCATTAATATTAATTGCCTGGGCATATTTCAAAATTTGAATTGTAGTTATTTTTGAGTTATTCAAAAAAAAGGTAAAGTAAAATTTTGAGTATGTCATGATCAGCATAATTAGCAAAAGTGGGAGTTTGATAGAAAAGACAAAATACATTTTTAAATTGTATGCATATTGGGTACCTAATAAAATATGTAAGACAGTATTTTCAATTTTGATCTCTAAGTATTGGAAATGAAATTTTTAATCTATTTACCAAAATGCTCACAACTTTATCAGAGACATGAGCAAAAACTATGCAAACCTGAATTAAAGTGTTTTAAAAGAAATTGAAACAAATGGGATTACAGAGTATAATACTAGAATGAGCCTTAAATGGAACTGATATAACTCGTTTCTAGTTCTGAGTTAATACTTGCTAGGTGGATAAAAAAGATAGAATATGCATGTGTCATCTTTCTCATTGTTGGGAAACCATACAAAATTTAAAAATAGAGGTGAATTTTGGCTTCCAGCTTCAGAGATTTAAGTCATGATCACCTGGATCCCAGAGAGACTCGCAGTGGTGAGAGGGTGTGGTGAGGCAAGGTGATCTGTGGGCGCTAGGAAGCAGAGAAGAGGAACGGACTCAGAGAAAAGGAGCCAGGAACCATATGGGGCTCTTAAGGAGCATGATGTGTGTCTTAATGAAAACAGTTTATTATAGTAAAAGATAGATTTTCATTAATACTTCTTAAAATACTCCATTCAGCCTCAGACACACTTATCCACCCCTCTTCTTGCCAGAGCAATTGTGAAGTCCTGTTTCATGAGGTTTCTTAATTGTGCTGTGTGGCTGCCCTGATGGCCTGCTCTTAGGGCACCCAATGGAGAAGCAGGCTCACAGAAAGCACCAGGAAGAAGGCATTAGGGTTCCAAATCTGGAGCCACATGATCTCTCTCTTAATGTCAAAGTAAAAATGAACATGAGAAACAAACACTTTGAATACTTTTAGAACAAGAGATGTTTGGTTCCTGTAGCATAAATTTAGAAGGTAGAGACATCAAATAGAAGTTTTGAATCTGTAAAAATTTTGAATGTATTATCCAATGTTGCCACTTGCAGTGGGTTGAGAGCTCAACATTAGCAAAAGCACAGCGATAGGATTAAAATGGCATGGAAAGCCTTTCATTAGGACAAACATAATTGTTTAAACAACACAATGCTCTGCTCTCCCAAAATTAATACAGAAAATTTACCATTCATATTTCAGTCTCTTTTTATTTGTAACTAGAAAACTGATCCTCTTAGATTTTGTTTATACCAGCAAATTAAAAACTGAGCTAATTTTTGGCAAATATCCTTATTTTTCTGAAAACAAAAATGCAAAAATACTTTCTATATTTTCTTTTTATTATCTCCTTACCTCATAAATTATATAGTATTTTTAACCTTCAGTTTATTACACTTCCCAGCAAGAAATAACATTCTTTTAATTGCAAAACTTTTATTGTGTAAGTAGTCTGGAATGCTGAAATCTTGAAAATGCCTGACAAGAAATTTGATGGTAGTCTTTTTGAGATTCTCTGAAATAAAAGCAAAAATATTGAATAATAAATCACCTGCTTCTCATAAGTCAAAGAAAGAAACATGCAATCCTTTTAATACTTCCATTTATCTGATAAGAATCTGTGTCTATTTTATTTTCTAAGCACTCTAATTATCAGCAGGAGGTAAAAAAAGCTAAGAGAAGCAAGAAATATCAACATGCTCTTTTTCCATGTTTCAGAAATAAAAAGTAAATTCTACATGTGGTAATAATACTAGTGTGCTCTGCACTGTTATATTAATGACCCAAAGTGGAAATGCCTGAGGCATTGCCTTTAGGTTTTGATGGTTCTGAAATTCAGCACAATGGCTTAACAATAAAGTGGCTTCTTTTGCTCTATAAAGATTAGTGATGCTCTTTAAGATAATGCCGCTGGTACATAGCCAATAGCTTTCTCCAATCTGGTTGCATTGTGAGTCCCTTTGCTCTTGGGACTCATCAATAAAACATTGGATTCAGCTTCATCTTAGAACAATCTTTTAAGGAGGCTGGATTTAGTAGAGTGTTAAGATTTTAATATGAAAATCAGCAGCAAGGCACTTTGCAAATGACAATGAGTGCCACAAGGAAAGAAGGTTGCGTATGATAAATGAAAGATAAAAAGTTACAGTTTTAATTCAGCTGTTTGATTTTTTTCAAAGGAGATATTAAAAAGTTTAGATAAGAGCAGTCCTTTTGAAGTCTAAATTTTAGGTAAATGTCTTTCTCTAAAGCAAATAGCCCTAGATACATGAAACTATAAGATCATAGAGTGGACATTGAGTCTGGCTACCTCCAGAAAAAAAAGATGACATTATTTTGTTGAAGGAAGAAGTAAATAATTTGTCATTAAGCAAAGAAGCAGTCACATGTGTAGCAATTACTTCAACATCTTGAGCTCTTTTACTGCATAAGTATAAATATTTATGTACACACACTTAGAGAAGCACAGTCCTTTTGAGGAGAGTTATTAACATTCAGAAATGCTAAGTAACTTGCCTTAATAAATAGAAACTTGCTTTCTCATGAACTTGGACAAATACTGATAGTCAAATGTTTAAAAATATGGATTTAGAAAATTTCCACAAAACAAACAACAGTAGCAAAATCAAATTTAATACTAAGGGAATAATCTGAGGAAATGATGCTACCAACTAGGAACAGGTAATAAAATTCCACATGGAAAGAATGAAAGAGGGACGTGAACTGAGGACGCTAGAAGCTGGGCTCAGTCAGATGGTACTGCATGCCCCTGTGCTGCCTTGTACTGCCTTTTATTTTAATAAAAGCTGCTCTATTATTAATTGGGATTTTGATATTCAGGAAGCCATTAATCATGCTGGATCACTGCTGTTGCCAAGGTTGGATTCACAGATATCTTGGTCCTAAATCTAAACTTTGAAATTGGCAGCTTCACTGAGATATAAAACTAGTGTTTTGTCAACTCAGTGTAAGACCCCAAGGGCCAGCTCTCACATGAAAATTAGAAGACCTAAGTATTGAGAAAAAGCAGTCATTCCCACTTCCCTAATGACTCTAATAAATTTATCATTATTCCACTGGAAAAAAAAAGTTATTCTGTACCTATATATAAAATACTGTTGTAGGTATTAGGGTGAAGCAGTGAAAAACCTAAATAGTGGCACATGAAGTTTGTATTCTAGCTCGTTGGTGTATAAGAAGATACAGAGAGGTAATTATGTGCAGTTCAAAGGAACAATAAAACACATTTAAGCACAGATAAATGGGATGAGCCTCCGTTTCTGACTAAATGAGAAATTAGCTTTACTGACTAAGATCTTGAGTTCAATGCTAGATATATTAAGATATTTAAAACTTGTATTTGAAATATTTAATGCATAAGATAAAAAGAAAAAGAAAAACTTACAAATAAATGTGAAGAGAGAGAAAACGGAAGGAAGTATGAGAAAAATACAGACTCTCTTCTCTGTCTTATGGGCATTTGTTACATCCAGTGAACCTCAACTTTGGCTCTCATTGCTTTTACCTAGGATATACAGGGGAGCAGAAAAAGTGTAGCCAGCCCAACACACACAGGTGAAGAGAAAGCCTTCCTACATATACAGTTAATGCCTGAAAGGCTACATCCTCATTGAACAGGTGTCATGAAAACAGACCTGATGCTTCTTAGAAAATGTGAAGATAATAACTTTATGGCTTGTGCTTTCTTGCTATATAATCTGGGTTCCTCAAGATCGAGTGCTGTTCCTTATTCACTTTTAATCTTGTATGAGTAACAAAAAGTCCACACGGACCTAATATTTGGAATATGTGTGATAAATACATAAATGGTCATGGATTGTTCAGTCCAAAGTAGTTAGTACTAGTTTGGGAATAACATGTCACTTTCTATGTTCATCTTGACTTCTCTGAATTGAATTTCAGGTTGTTCAACCAATAAAAATATAGATATAATGGAAAGTAGATATCTTGTCTTCCTGTGCCACACACATTATCACAAGATTCAGAATCCCAAGAGTCGTTCACAATTTCTTACCGCATACTCAGAATACACTATTTACTGGACATTAACTTGGGTAAAATGAAAACTGAGTAATGAAAACTATTGTGAGATGTTTAATATTTGAGACTCCTTGAAAATGATTTTCCTCTTCATGTCTCAGAAATGTCTAGCTTGTTGATAGAATGTACTAAATTATGGTAAAGGCACTTTCCTGGGATTCTATAAATAGGCCTTTCTTAAAACACACAAAAATGTTCCATGAAATCTTACAAGTTGAATGAGATTATGAATTATTCTATTAATAGTTACACATGCAAGTATATAAAGCATTGTTACAACTAGATGAACAGTGAATGATTTTGGAAAGAAGAAGGTAGTTCAAGTCTCTCGATTGTCTACTTTGAGGAGGTTGTTGTGTTTTGTGATTTATATGGCCTTTTGTTTTTCTTTCTTTTTTAGTTCATTTCATAGCCAGACTTACCAAAATAGCAGTTCCAATTTGACACAATCATTTTAATTGTTTGCATGCTATAAAGCTGTTAAAAGTAATTTTAATTTTTACCAGTAAATAGGTTTTATTACAAAGTTATATAGTTGCTCATAGCTATTCAGTGTAATGGGTACTTAAGAGAGTATTTCAGTCTGGATTGTTATGTCTCCTTTATCCACTGTATACCTAGCCAAGTGTTACAGTTTTGCCCATGGGATAACAAAAATGCTAATAGGAGCAATTAAAAGATATGAGTAATACTGACACCTTTTTATTATCTTTCAGGTGCCATTGGAACTGCCCGAAGCATTAAGTGGCAATGATGCGAATACAGTTACGTGCCAATTGAAATGAATCCTGAGGAAGTGTAGAGACATTTATTTCCAGGTTGAACATTTTTTTTTTTTAAATTCATTACGGGCTATAGAAAATAAAGCAGCAGTCTTTAGTGTTCTCTAAATAGTAACTGACGATACCTAGTTCCTCGGAGGATTTTGCACACAAAGGCTAACTTTTTTACGCCTGATAATAGAAAAATAAACCCGCAGTTCCTGTATGGTTTCATTATAAACAGCTTAACTAAGCAGAAATATTATGGGCAGTCAGGTAGGGCTAGATTCATGAGAGAATCAGGACAAAGCTGAAAGGACACATCTGTTGGAGACCAGGTGTCAAGATAAGGATCAAATGTCTGGGTCTGTGTACTTGCTCAAAGGACAAACACCAGGCCTACTGAAATTTAGGTAGACATCAGTCACCTTAGTGGCTCACCAAGACTACCAGACCTATCACTTACTGTAAAGAATCTGTTCTTTCCATGCTCCCTCGGCGCTGCATAATTTCCCCACTAGCTCGCCAACGCCTGAGCGACTGTGCTCGTGCTCCTTTTGGTTGAGCAGAGATGATGTGGCTGATGAGCTAAGAAATTTTCCTGTAAAGCCAGATCTCTGGACAACCTAGTTGTGACCCCTCCTGCATCTTATGAGTTATAGTTCTCTCTCACTAAATATCTTTCTACTTATAACCTCTGTTGTTTTAACAATTTTCTTTTATGTTTACTAAACACGAGTTCAGTGTATCAGGCATCTAACAGACTGGGAGGTATAATACTTTCATATTTTATCTCCTGTAGCACATCATGTATCAGTGTCATAACAGCAAATTCCCTATTCTTTATTCTCTTGTTTTCAGTTTCCTCTGTTCTCTTTCCTTTGTTCCTAATATTCTCCTGTTTTAATAATCCTGTGAATTTTATGTCTCTATGCTTCTCCTATTTCTGAAGTTACAGCTTCACCATCATCTACTATCCACAAATGTGGTACATCCCCCAGGGCATTTCATATCACCAGTAGGTTCTATATGCTTCAGTGGAAAAAACTGACTTGGCTTCCAGCACAAGTTTCTTTCTTATGTATCTTTATTCTTATATCTAATGAAACCTTAAGCACAATTTCCCTTACTTCATAGTCACACTCTTTATCTTCATTTTAATCTATCCCCCTGTACTTATCAACCTTTCTGAAGTACAATTCATTTGGAGCCTTCACTGCAAACCCCCGAGGTGAGGCACTGTATTAGCTTCTGCTTAGCTTTCCTTCCACACATTCGTCTTCTTACAGACATCTGTGTTTCACGCAGGAGTTTTCCAGGAAAAACAGATGGACGGGTCAGGCTTATTTTCTCATTTCGCTTCTCAATTCCAAATGAAAGCAAAAGGCATCTACCAAATGAATGCCACAGAAAATCTTTTGTTGTGCTCTGCCCCTCAGTGTTTTCTGTCATTGATCTCTGGTTAGAAACCCTTATTTCTCAACTGGGTGTCCCTCTATCCATTTTGTACTTCCTACTCTAAGGTACATATCTCCTAATTTTGGTTCACTCAATTTGCAGAGGGTATCATTCTTTTAGCTCCTGCTTAGACATTTAACTTTGCTTTTTTATTTTAAATGTCACAAATAAAGGACTACAAAAGTTACAGTTTCATTTAGTGAGTACCCTTCAGAAAAGTCGTGTTCAGACGGTAAAGTCCTTGTATTTCTGCATGTAACCTAGATCCAACCGAATACATGGCTATGTATGTGATTTAGAGCCAATTAAAACTGCCTTATTTAGCTATACTCATATTGGCCAGTAATAAAAATAAAACACATGACAAACAAAATACATATAATACTAGAGTTATAGTCAATTATCCTGAATTCTAGACTAAGATGTCTTACTAGTTTATCTCTCAGCTTTCAAATTCACTCATCTACAAAAAAATTTTATACTAATATAGCTCAGCACTTGTTTCTTCTTGACCATAATATTGTATCATTCTATAACCATAAAAATACCAGTGGACTTGTATTAATTCCATTAAAAATTCATAGTAGGTAAGCATTTTTCTACATACCATTTATATACTAGACATTGTTCTGTGGACTGAGAGTATTGCAAATCAAATGCCTACTTTACAGCAAAGTGTACTGTGAAAAAAAAATAAACTGTAGTTGAAACTAATATCTAATTCTGATATTGATGTGTTGGGGACAAAATAAAACACAGAGATGGAAATAGGTAGAATTCATTTTGGAATTTATTAAGATAGAGCTAGGAGAAGCTAATGGAGGTCTGTAGGGGTACAAATTTGCAGGCATCTACTGCTATACAAGGAGATTTTCTGGGCCAAGAACTCTCATCTTTTTGTTCTTTAAACAGATTTTATTGTATCTGCTCTTTAATAAAAAAAATTTTCATTTTGTAAGTTTGATTTTCCAAAATTTTCATATCATTCCCAATCTTTCTTCATAACCAAAGAGAAATAAAAGAGATTATGGAGGATTTCAGAAAATGGAAAGATATTCCATGCTCCTGGATAGGAAGATCCAACATCGTGAAGATGGCCATACTCCCAAAATTGCTGTACAGATTTAATGCAATCCCTATCAAATTGCCACCAACATACCTCCCAGATATAGAGAAATCAATCCTAAAATTTATTTGGAACCACAAACGACCTAGA
>PVKA01012911.1:0-56407 GCA_004027165.1 Ctenomys sociabilis | reverse complement strand
GACAGGGTCTCATTATGCAGTTCAGGCTGGCCTTAAGCTCACTTTGTAGCTCAGGCTGGTCTTGAACTCACAACAATCCTCCTGTCTCAGCCTCCCGAGTGCTGGAATTACAGGCATGCGCCACCCACACCTGGCTGAATTCTGTTTTTGTATATTCTTCCTACTTTAAATTCATTACTGTTTTTGTGGGGTTTTTCATTAAAAGATTGTTACTATATTCTCACTTAGAGTCCAAGGGACCATAAATAAATAAGATTTGATGATAAATTTTATGAAATTGTCATAAAAATATGTTCCTATAATAATACACTTGACAAAATTTAAGAGAAAATTTATGCAAGACTGTTGATGTAGCTCAGTGTGAAGGTCCTGGGTTTAATTAAGCCCCTGTATAAAAAATAAGTAAATAAATAAAAAATTCAGACTACATCTAGCTTTATTTGATCTAGAGATGAAGTAGCAAAGTTTATGTCATAAGACAAAACCTCAAATTATTGACTTCAAAATGAGTTATCTGGGCTCTAAGGATCTCATTATTCATTTCTTTATCTCTTCAAACTGCTAAATTCTGGCAATTCTTGTCTGAAATGCAAAAGTAAAGGAGTTGTCAGAAGAAGCTGTGCTACTTAATTCTTCATTGCTGATTCTTCTCATCTTAAGCTAATGTTTCTCTTCTCATATTTTATTAATAAGTTCGGGAATATTACTCAAGCTTTAATTGATTGAGTTACCTTAGCAACAGTGGACCTGCAGTTCTCAGTAAGAAGATTTCAATTGTGTCAGGCAGAGATGTTTTTCCTTCTGGTTATATTCCTCTGCAGTTTTTCCTTTAAGAAGAAAGTCTGTTTAAAAATAAATAGTTTATAGAAATCTTTCGTCTTCAAAGAGTTTTACATTTTCCTTTCCTTTTCCTTTGCTCAAAAGTTTAAGGCTGTTTTCAGAGTAGAGAAAAATGAAAATTTTACTTTTCATATTTCCCTACTAGTTTCTAAGATTCCTAACATTTTATTCTATGGTATTTTCTCAGCAGCTTCTGTTGGTTGCTTAGGTACAGGAATATCAGTTGTAAAAATAAATGATAAAAATTGAGTTTCTGTAGTCAAACTGTTTTACAAACCTTTGACTATTCATAGTTTTCGAAACTCTCGAAACTCTCTTTGCGCTCTGCAGAGATATTTGCACATCCTCCCGGGATTGTTTTACTCACATGATTCCTGGGCATTATGCTAATTCCCACAAGCAGCAGGACACTTCAGCATTTTACCTTGTATGCTCTGTCTTGCTATTTTCCAAAGTCTTTGTTTAGTAAAAGCTACTTGATTTTCAGTGGGCAGTGATGTACAAACTTGTGCTCAGGTAATTGCTGAAGTATGATGAAACTCAATGAGAAAACTTTTGGATATGAACATTAATCATCCTTTTATCAGGACATGAACCAAAAAAATCTGATCTGACTTCCCAAATTGTTATTCATGAAGTTCATTCCAGTCAAGCACAAGTAAATCACGGTCAGCCCCTTTTCAGTGGCACTGCCTTCACTTTGGAAAATGTCACGGCTGGAGGAGACGTACAGAGGTCTCCTTCACTCTCATTTCCAACATCACCCTTGTGTAGGTTCCTGGCTGGAGATGTAAGACATGTCTATGTTTTTGTTGGTCAACTCTACTAGAGTGCTTTGTCCTTGAATGATATTTGTTTGCCTAAATCAAGGCTGCACAAGAGAAATCACACACTTGTCTAAATCTGTTTGCAAATTCAATACAAAGGCACTTGCTAATTTGCTTCTGGGATGAAAAAAAGGAATATAAGCCATCTGTGCTTTGCAAAAACTAATAATTCCAGTTGGTTAGGGTATGATTCATTCTTCTTATGTGCAAACTTTTCTGAAATGTCTACATATCACTCTGTTTCATCTGAGAATTTGACGAATAAACAGCTTTTCTTCTTTGATGATTTGTGTTTGGGCATTATTTGGGAAAGTTTTAAAATTAAAAAGAAACTAAAAGTTGTATAATATATATAGTTATGGGCCTGGGGACGCACGCACACACACACACACACACACACACACACACACACACACAGAAATAATATTTGTTGAAATTTAGGAAGTACTATCCAGAAATATAGCACCTTGGCTATGGTACAAGATGATGATCCTATCACTCAGGAGGCCGAGGCAAGAGGATATCCATGCATTTGAATTTAGCCTGTAGTACAAAGGGAGCTGAAGGATAGCCTGAAATACATAGCAAGATCCAAACAAATTCAAACAAAAACTGAGACTCAAAAAGAAAGCAAGGAAGAAAGAAAGAAAATTCCTCCACACACAAAACCAAAATATGGCATCTTAGTATCTGAAGAAATAGCAGAAGCATATCCCTCTCACCTTCTCTCCTTTCTCATCTGAAGCAGGCTAAGAAATCAAGGAAGAACTTTTCTGTTCACTCCTGCAAGCAGGTCAGAAGGCCCTCTCCTCAGAGGCAGCCCCCATATACCTGGAGGAAAGATCATCTTTAGTTATAAATACACAGGGATAGCACAGAGAAGAATCTGAATAAAGTGTCTTTGTGACATTCCCCTAGTTTGTTTTAAGCCAGTAGATCATATTTTCTATAGATTACTACTGTGTAACCAGTTATTTCATCAAACTTAGTATAAAAATACACAGATTATTTATTTCTTTGGGGCTTCATTTCCTTGCGAAAAGCTCTTATATCATGTAAGGTCTAAATCCACTTTTCCATTGTTAATGTGTCTTTTGTTATAGGGATTTCAACCGTAGATGTATAAGAAAGGGTATTTCTCATTTCTTACATACTAAAGGTACAGTTTCTTATTGGCAAAAGTGTGATATCATCAGGATTCTCTTCCTTTTTCAAAGGAATGATTGAGAATGGGTATGGAATGATGTTTGTTAAATTTCTGAACAGTATTTCATGCTAGTTCCATCAAATGTAAGGTTATGGTGGTCTGTGCTTTCACACAAATCTGGGTATGTTCTACTGTGATTAACCAGAATGCACTGCTAGGCCAGGACTTCTCTCTAATTTGAAAGTATAAAGAATAATTTATTTCAAAATAATAACTGTACTAGGAGAGAGATATTAATCAGATTTTCTTCTTATAGTTTCTTCCTATCAGTGCTTATACCTTCAGAATGAAACTGTTTAAACAACAAGAGACAGCACTTGCTAGACTATGGAGACTGATGAACTTTGTGGTGAGGACATAAAAAAAAATCTGCAGGTTTGGAATTAATAACTTCCTAAAAAAATCTTCGGACCTGCATATCAATGACCCTGCAAGGAAACAGGAGAATGTCATGCAAAAAGAAGGTGACTAAAATATTAAATATTAATTTCTTAATTTAAAAATGGAGCCAGTGCTGATGTGGTCATTTGATTTGCTAAGTATAAGCAATAAATAGCTGCCTTGATCTCAGGCTGGTTTATGGTGGTACTAATATGTAGGCTAACATGTGATAACCTCATGCCTCCATGGGGTTACGAGGCAACAACCACCCATGGAGTCTATGAAAAAGATCTATGAAAAGAATCATTACTCAGTGCAGAGATTTCTTGGGCTAAAGATTATCATTCTTAATTATAGCCTGTTTCTTGAGCTTTTAAAATACTGACAGCTACTGGTCTCAGTTCCACCTCCACTGAAATCTGTCAAGGACAGCTGTGGTGGATCCTACATATGAATATAAACCCTGGCCTGCCTCACTACAGACGCCTAATTCTTCTCCATCTTGTCATCAGAAGGATCTGTCCTCAGTCTGTGACCTCCTGCCTTCTCAGAGGAGCTGTCCAACAGTCAAGGTCCTGAAGAAGAAGAGCATGAAAAAGCAGGGAGGGCCTTTCAGATGGATGAAACACTTCTGTGCTTGTTTAGGTGGCAAACATAGCAGACAAGCATTTTTTAATGATAAAAAATTCAAATGATAAATTTTAATGATAAAATAATTTTTATATGATATGGCTGAGAAATCAAGGTTATTAACAAAGAGAAATAGTAGATGAGTAAAAGTTAAACAGAAATCTGTCTGCACTGTCTAATACAATTACCACTAGTAACATAAGCCTAGTCTTATTCACTTTCTGAATAGGACAAAATAACAAAAGCCTGCAATTTAAAGGATGAGAGGTCTATTTTGGCTATGGTTTTAGTCCATGATAAGCTGACTCCAAGGCAAAAATAGAATGGCAGAGAGGCACAGTAGAGGACAACGTGCTCAACCTATGGAAATTATGGAAACAGAAAAACCATATGATAGTATCCTAGTACTATCCAAAAATATAGGAGAGGGAGGGAGGGAGGGAGGGAGGGAGGGAGGGAGAGAGAGAGAGAGAGAGAGAGAGAGAGAGAGAGAGAGAGAGAGAACACTAGGGACAAGAACGTGTGCTTCCTGCTCATACCTCTGTGGCCCACCTCCTCCAGTCAGGCCCTACCTCTTAATAGCATGAAATTCCTCTCTGAAGTCAACAGTGAATCCCTGCACTGATGAGTAGAGTACCCCTATTATCCAGTCATCTTCTGAAAGTCCCACCTCTAAACACATGAACCTTTGGAAGGATATTCTAGATCTAAACCATAACAGCTACTAAACACTTATATGTAGTGTGAATTGAGTTGTACCAGTGAAATAAACACCATAATTTGAGGACTTAATATAAAACTAAGTGTAACACATCACATTAATAATTTATATATATTTAAGTGTCAAAAATGTCTAGAAATGTTGATTTAAATAAAATTTGTCATGAAAATTAATTAAAACTGTTTAATTTTGCTTTAATATGGCTATGAGACAATTTAAAATCACATATGTGGCTCTCAGGTATGGCCTGGATTATATCGTTGGTCTAGAGTTTGACTTTGAGGAGTACTGCTTGGAAGGCTCTGGAGGTAAGATTTGAATAGACAGATAAATGACATGATGAAAAATTTATGCAGACATTGTGTTCTTGTGATTATCTCGGCTTGTGACAGATTATCAGAGGAAACTAAGTAGAGGGAAGAGATTAACAATAACTGATAGAGCGCTCTGTGTTCCAAAAACACTGTAACATTTTCTCTCTTAATCCCCACAATTACCTAGAAATATAAGTATTCTTTCTATTTGCAGATTAAAAAACTTGAAGTTTGCAAATATGAAGAAACTTGCCCTAAATTACTTAACCTAGTGAAATAAGTCTGGAAATTCAAACTGAGATCTCCCCATGTCCTGCTGCTTGATCAGGGAAGCAGTAGAAAATTCCAAGAGCATCTGAAGATAAGAGTGCGGGGGGGGGGGGAAGCACCTACAAATGTGCAATATAAAATTATCTGACTCTGATAAGAAGCCACTGCAAACAGATAAGAATCAAAGATATAAATAGATCCAAGATTTAGGACAAACATGGATAATGAGAGGAGTGAAAAAAAAAATCCTAAATTTCAAATTAGGATTTGGCTGGTGAAAAAAATTCCTCTTCTAATACCTATACTATGAATTCATTTTAATATACAGTATTCATTTAGTGAACTCCCACTTTATGCAAGGCACTGCCTAAAACAATGAGAAGCAAAAAGATCCAGAAAACTGCTTCTGCAGGCAGATATGGTGGTGAATGCCTATAAACCCAGCACTTGGGAAGTGGAGCAGAAGGATTGCTCTGAGTTTGAGACCAGCCTGGGTTACAAAGTCAGCCCAAGGCCAGCCTGAGCTGCCCTGTGAGGTCCTGTACCAAAAAGATAATCAATCAATCAATCAACCAATCAATCAGTCAATCAGCCAACCTTCTGCCTGCCTGAGGAGGCAAGAAGTAAGCCTTGAAATGATTGTAAGGTTATGAGCTTAGAGTAGTAGCCATTAACACCTGACTCAGGATCTTCAGAGTGACCTTGTATTATTTCTCCCTCATGTTACATCTGTCATAGGAGTTATGAGGATAAAAATCCAAAAGGGACAATGTACACATGATTCTAAGCTTAGCATGAGGCTATGTCCTGATAAACACTTTGTACATTAAAAAGATGACAAATCAAAAGTGCATTTGATGCAAATAGCTCAGTGCACATCATCGTGTGATAACATAGTACAATGTAGAGCAGGAGTTGTTGACCTTTGTGCTTGTGTTATGGAATGGGGTATTGCAGCTCACTGCTACTTCTCAGCATCACAAAAAACTATTGTAATGCACATTGCTAACCTGAGGGGGAGGATTACAAAATCCAGAATTCAGGTATGGTTTCTACTGAATGTGTATTGCCTTCACAGCAGCCATAGAGTTGAAAAATTGTGATCATGTAAATTTAGGATAGTTTGTATATGAATAAGCTTTGTAAATTGTACACCAGAGTTAAAGGTCTAGATATTAGACTAGGCAGACATAGAACAGTTATTTTTTGGATGTCATTATAAAATTCTAAATGTTGTCAGGTTTCTTTCTAATTCCTGGCAGCACCTAGAGGTGAATTCCATTAATTGACTGGATGATTTAAAAAAAATATTATCGAGCACATATAACTAATTCTTCTTAAAACAGTTTCATAAAATTAAGTTCATTTTCAAAATTTTGATTTTTCCTATCCACTAGCAAGGAATATCTTCCCATTTTCTGAAATCAGCTTCTATCTCTTTTTTCAGAGTATTGCAATTTTCAACATACAGATTTCTTCCTTCCTTTATTAGATTGATTCTGAAGTATTACATTTATTTTTTGGTTGTTATTTTGAAAGATGTAGTTCCTTATTTCTCTGATGGTGTGTTTCTTGTTTGTGTATAGGAATATTACTGATTTTTGAATGTTGACTTTGTATCCAGCTATGCTACTGAATTTACTTATTAAGCCTACAAGTCTTCTAGTGGAATTTTGGGGTCTTTTATGTAGAGTATCATGTCATCTGTTAATAATGATAATTTCACTTCATTCCTTCCAATCATTATTCATTTTATTTATTTCCCTTGTCTTATTGCTCTGACTAATGTTTCTAGAACTGTACTGAATAGGAGTGATGGTGGTGCATGTCCTTGTTTTCTTGCTTTTTAAAGTGAAAGCTTTCAGTTTTTGTTCATTAAGTATAATTTTGGCTGTTGGCTCATCAAAGTCAATGAAATCCCTATAAAATACCATTTGTATACTTTCCAGATCAAGAGAAAATATTCCTAAAGTTTATCTGAAAACAGAAAAGACCTAAAATAGTAAAAGCAATTCTGAGCAATAAAGGAAAGGCAGGAGGCATCACGATCCCTCATTTAAAATTATACCACAAAGCTACTATGATAAAGTCAGCATGATACTGGAAGGAAACACACCTGAGTAACAATGGAACAGATTAAAAGATGCAGACAAATACAACCACACTCATCCACCTTGCCTTGGACAAAGGGACCAAGCATGTTCACTGGAGTAAAGATAGCCTCTTTAATAAAAGGTATGGGAAAAACTGGCTTTCCACATGCCAAACACTAAAATTAGACCCATGTCTATCACCATGCACTAAACTAAAGTCAAAATAGATAAAAGATCTAAATATTAAAACAGAAACATGAAATCTAGTGAAGGAGAAAGTAGGTAGAATTCTTGATGGCATAAGGCTAAGCAAAGAGTTCATGAACAAAATCCAAATTGCATAGGAAGTGCTTTAATGGATTAACCTCATCTTACTGAAAAAGTTTTTGCATGGGAAAGTGATAACCAACAGAATATAAAGAAAACACATGAATTTGGAAAAAAATTAGCTGACTATCCCTCAGACAAGGGACTTCTATCTAGAACATATAAAGAATTTTAAAAAATCAGGCCTCCAACATTCAAAGAACCAACAAAAAATAGGCACTTGAGATGAATACACACTTCTCAGAGGGAGAAACACAAATGGGAAATGATTATATGAAAAAATGTTCAAATGTTAGGTTTGTTCAAGAAATGCAAATTAAAACAACACCTAAATTCCATCTCACCCCATAGAGAGTGACTATCATCAACATATGAATTAATAATAAATTCTGGAGGGACTGTGGAGAAAAAGGAACCCTTCTTCACACTTGGTGGGAGTGTAGACTGGAACAACCTCTATGGAAATCAGTGTGGAGAATCCTCAGAAAACTAGGATTAAAGTCCCATTCAGCTCAGCTATTCACCTGGGTATTTTTTATAGAAGAACTGAAAACATCATATTATAGTGACATATATCCCCCATGCAATTTGTCATAGCTGAATTTTGGAAACAACCCAAATGCCCATCAGCTGAGGAATAGATAAAAAGATATGGTATTTTTATACAATGGAATATTACTCAGATATAAGAAAGATAAAGTTGAGGCTTTTATATGCAAATGGATGAAATTAGAGAACACACTCATAAGTGAAATAAACCATACTCGTGTGTAAACATAGTATTGTCACCATAATGCAAAACCTGAAAGAGTAAATAAAATCTGAAAGGTACAATAGATATTGAGAAAGGGAAAGAAGTTTTCAAAGGGAGGAAAAATTGGGATGAAGGGAAGGAGAAAAGAAAGAAGGAAGGGAAAAATACATATGTACATACACAGGATAGCTTGGATAATTGCACTGCTGATTTGTAATGGTCTTTTGAAAGGAATAGTTATTATTTCAGTTTTTTTCTTCTTTTTACTTTTCTTTTTTGACCAGTCTTGCATGCTTGTATCTGGTAATCTTAGCAACTTATTTGAAGACAGCAATATGCAATATAACAAACAGTTGAATTCCTATCATTTTTGGTATTTTTGTTTTTGCTATTTATTTTCTTTAAAAAGTAGTTGGTATGGTCACCTATATTTTATAATGAGCAAACTGAAGGTCTGATGGTAAGTGACTCTACTAGTGAGCATAAGGAGAATATCAGTACTGTGTTCTGGCATCCAACTCCCACCATCTGATTCTTTGTTTATATAGTCGCTGACCCTGTAAGTTTTAAAACTTTACAGAGGGATATTGGTTCAGGAAGCACTGCACTCATATACTTTTGAATGTCTCTGGTATCTTATAAGGTAGCTCAGACTATGAGAACATTCCTAATTTACCTCCTGAGGTTTCTTCTCATTGGCCTTACACTACCCTGTTGTGACCTGCACAGCTCTTGGTGATCCCAGGGAGAAACAATGAGGGGATTTAACAGATAGAGACAAGAGCTGAGGTCGTGTGAAGATCCTCTTTCTTGGTGGGAGGAGAACTGAAGAAGCACTATTGGGGAATTTATGTATATTCTTTACAAAGTTAGTATCGTGAGACACAAAGTTGCCTATTAACTAACAACTGAAATTGTTACAGGCAAGATGTTTTTTTTAAGACTGAGGTAGCTTGGCTGCTTTAGGCACTGTGGTCTTGTCTAAAGCACATGAGCACATGAGCAATTCCTAGCTTTAGTCACTCCCTACACTATTCTACAGTCACCAAGAGATAGACCAGATGTTTTTCCATGAGAGCCCTGCAGACCACCAGCTGTTCTTCAGGAGCATCCACTAAGCATCTGGAGTCCTTCCCAGAATCCTTATTCTAACAAGGTCCTCAGACCCTGAGGCCTTTCTTTCTTTACAGGGCATATTTTCCTGAGAGGATATGGAGGAGACATTTAGAGAACAAGTTGATGAACAAGGTAGATGGATGAGGAGCAAAACTAGGAAAATATAAGATCCCTTATAGACCCCTAGACTATATATGCATGGAAACTGGCAGAGAACCCTCCGGGAAGGTGCTAGAGAAGCAACCTCAGTAACTTTGGGAGCCAAGAGACGAAATTGCTAATTTTGTGTATTAGGGTTGAGTTCTAACATTTCTTTTCTTGTAAAATGTAATATGGAGTATTTTAGGTGTTTTTCTATTTTCTTGCATTTTAAAAATTCCTCAAATGATAAAAAAGAACTTCAAAAAAAGAAAGAAAGGAAAGTAAAATGGATACAAACAACTCACGTGAGTGAGCGCCAGCTTCCAGAAAGCCTGGCTGGGCAGTGCAGCAGCTGTTCAGGTGGCCAGAGGACGTGGGAAATGTGTACTTCTAGCCAAACAGGCTTTAAATAGACCACTAGGACTCACTAAGCAAGCACAGGTAGAGTCAGATTAAAAGAAAAGGCACAGCCCTTCTGCCCCCGCCAGCCTCCCTCACCTTATCTCTCTCCCACAGGCTTTGCCGCAGTGTTATTGGGATTAGGGAAAAAAATGTGTGCTGTTCCATTCCGGAGGAAAAGGGAGTGAGGTAGAAATAACAAGCTGCTAATTTGTGTGCAAGGGGGATGCTCCAGGCCTCTTTGAGGTCTCTGTTCTCTTCATAACAGCCCTGAAATCAGGGCAGAGCCTACCTGCTTTCCCTCAGATTCTATGCTTTCACCTGACAATGGAAGAAAAGGCTTGAAATGTGCTTTTAGGTGACATTTGCAAAGATCAGGCATCTTGGGAAAGGGGCATTCTGACACCTGCCCCCCACCCCCAGTCTCAGACCCTTGCTGGAAAAAAAATGAGAGAAATACCTACCAAGGTTATAATGCAGAATATACATCCTATGAGTGTATATTCTGAGTATATTGCTCAGGTTATACTGCATGGGGGCATTTTCAAATCTCAGCTCTATATATGTACTTACCTGGACTTTTGGTCTAATTTTTGACCACCTTTATTTGAATTGGTTGCCCCAGAAGTCAGGGAGGGTGCAGCAGGTGCTTACACTGGGATATAACATCCCCCTATTTCCACAGGGCCTTGAGATCTGTATGGGATATCTCTAGACAGGTCCAGAGGCCTACTTAGAATATAATCTTCCTCACCAGGGCCTTTCTATTTTCCTGACCTAAGTTAGCAGGCCACCATTGTGCCTTGTGTGTAACCATCTCTCCATAGATCCATATTGCTTAATAGATTACAGGTTCTGAGAGCAAAGCTTGGATGTAGGGAATGACTGCAGAAAACAACCCTCTTTGCTAGAGATTTCAGTACTTATCCATTCATTTCACTGATATAAATTGAGCCTTTACTTAATGATACATTGTATTAGCAATATATGCTAAGATAGCTTGTGTTGTGTGGGGGGACAAACAAATAAACTGATAAGCGGACAAAACAGTTGCAGCTATTATTAGAGGTTAATAAGGAAGTAAATAGGGTTCTGTGATGGTGAATAAAGGAACCTCTTTTAAATAGGGCACCATAGCCAAGTGCAGTGGCACATGCTTGTAATCCAACGCTCTGGGTGGCTGCAAGAGATTACAAGTTTGAACTCAGCCTGGTTGACTTGGGAACTTAGCATGAACCTGTCACAGGGACCTGTGAGATAGCTCAGTGGACTGAAGCGCCTGCTTAGGCAAGCTTAGGCAGGTGCAAGGACAGCAGTTTGATCCCTGCCACCCCCAGGACAGGGTGAGCTGGCCAGAGTCTGGACATGGTGGCACACACTATAATTCCAGTGCTGCTGAGCCTGAAAGCAGGAAGATCACCACTAGTCTGAGCTATGTAGGAAGACCCTGTAACAACCAAATACATTACAAAACAAACAAAGAACCTGTTACACACAAAAAGATAAGGATCAAAGATGTTGCTCAGTATGAAGAGCCTGGGTTCAATCTCTAGTATTGCCAAAAAGTTGAAAAGATCTCTGTAAGATGATAAGAAAGTCATAATCATGCTGGAGAAAACTAGGATCCAGCATGCCACCAATACCAGAGTACCTGGCATATTAAGGAATACAAAGGACACCTCATAATTTTTTGCTCTTACTCTTTCTGATAAGGGCACTCAAAAGCATCCCTAAGGAATAAATAAGGTCTAAGTCTGGTGTACTGGTGACTGTTAATATTATGAGTACCAGACAACATAAAACATGAGGTGAACAGTCTATGTAAAATGCTCTCCAAGCAACCCTCGTTTTGCTTAGCCATTCTGAACACATGGCTGAAGATGAGTTAAAAAGCAGCTCTGGGCTTGTTTTCTCAGAGTATTACATCTAGGTGCAGGGAGGCCACTTGATCTCACCAAGTGGCTGGCTTGCCTTCTGGCGAGGTCCTGTCTCGTCACATCTGCTGGGCTTTCCATTTCCTTATTCCTCATCTCCTTCATTGCTCACAGTCTGAAGTTGCCCTCAGTGTAAATGTACTTATGACTTCCAGTTCTTTTGGTAGGAAAAGCAATGTCATTTACCAAATGACAAATAAATAGAGGATAAGAAGAAAACCTGAGTCAAGAGGTCCTGTGAGAATGATGCCAGCATAGGAGAGTTTCAATCTTGTGTAACCAGACTTCTGGCAACTCTTTGTTTTAATTTGATTTTACAGATATTACCTGGGAGAGTGATTGCAATGTGAGGAAATGAAAGGTAGGCTGAGGAAGTCCTGTCTTCTAAGAAAAGCTGAGTCATTGTTTCCCTGAGGTAGATGGGGGCGGGGTACAGAAAGGATATTTGTCTTTAGGCTCTGACTCTTGTGGCCCAGGGCAGACAACTGCCTTTTTCTGGATTGTTTCTTCTTCATCTCATGGTAAGAGTCATGCCTCTAGTATTCCTGTGAGAATTCAGCAAGGCACTGCTGCTGAAAGTGATTTGTAACTTGAGAATTGCTAAACCAGTGGGCATAGAAAGGTCAGGAATAAGCGAGTATGAGGAACAACATGAGAAAATTGTGTAACATGCAAGTTTATTGACTGCTGCCTGAGACCTGTGTGTCAGGTTTTTGGAACTGTTTGCAGGCCATCTGTCATGAGAGGTTTTTTTTTTGTTTACTACAGGTAGATTATTTTTTTTTTTTTGCTGTCTATGGTGTTTGTTAGCTGAGCAGCAATGAAAAGCTGGAGCTGAAGTCTGAGCACTGATGTCATGGGGTGGGAGGTGATGGGATGAACCCAGTTGACTAGGACACTTCATTGGCAGAGGTACTGAAATGTGCTTAAAGAGGACAGCATGGGAGAACCATGGCTGAATGAGGAGATGGGAAGGCAGATTTTGGATATTAGGGGAGAAGGAGACTGGGGAAATACTCCCCTCTCAGTCCCAGCCTGTGTCCCCACTCTGTGCCTGTGTGTACTTGTGCAAGTGTGCATGATTGTGTGTGTGTATTTGAGTCTCCATGTGTCTGTACATCTGTTTACCTCTCTATCTGTCAGGCATTGGGTTGAAGCTTTAAGCCTAGTGTGAAGCTCTAAGCCTAGAGCTAAGTAAGCCCTTGTCATTTATGTTCCATAAGCTGGTCTTCAGATAATACCACTGAGTGTGTCCAGGCTCTTGGGCTGGGTTGGCTCTCTAGAGCCTTGTTGGGATCTTTGCCCCTCTGCCATGCCAGGGTGGTGATACTTCCATGCCTTCCTTCCCAAGCCTGGATATTTTCTCTAAACTCTGCTTTTAGCCTAGCAAAGGAACCTTAACTCTGGCTTAGGATCAAGGAGACTTTTTAACACTGCCTCCACTAGCTAAAATGCAAGGTGACTTTTGGTCAGTTAATTAACCTTTCAGAGTCTCAGTTTTTCATCTTCAGAATGCAATATTTGACTTTTTGTGTATTTGGGAGATACATGTAAAATATCTAACAGATCTATACACAGAATATGCAGTTAATAAATTGTTGCTATCATTGTGGTTATCCCACGTGAAGGGATTTCTGAGAACAGCATGATCCTATCTGATTTTCCCAGAGTCCTCTACTCAGTAGGTCTGAAACTATACATCAGTCTTCATTTTGTAATGATGTCATGGAACATCTCATTTATACTCTGCCCTTTGGAATCCATGACTAATTCTAAAAGTGAGTCTTTCCTCTTGTCCATAGGAGTGGTCTATAGCACAGTATAAAGTTCCATTTTTAGATATGCTTTTCCAAGAAAATGTGTGAACCCAGATCAGCCATTGCCTATCTTTGCCTAACGAAGAGTGTTAGGGTCTCAGCTGTGCTTCCTACTCACCCATGCTTGCCCTTGCCCAGGTTTTGTCCTGAGTCCACCCCACGCAGGTGTGTTGGAAGTTCTGACATCTACAGAAATCAAGCCCTGTGGGAAAGTCGGCAATTCATCCTTCTAAAATGAACTTCACCTCGGTCTCCTTGGGGTGCCCTCAGAAACATAGTAAATGGTACCTAGCTTGATTCAGCAGAGAGGAATAGACTCTGTTATTTAAAATCTCATCAGGTTCCAGAAGTATTGGCTGATGTTTACTGCTCAGTAATTTAAATACACCAAGCTTTTCACAAATGCCTATTAAAAGGCTCATTAGGCTTTTAACTACTGAATAGCTTTTATAATAGGACATGCTGGTGAGTGAATTAAAATGGATCAAAATAATATTTTAAAATTATATTATCCTTCATTCAACATTTAACAAATATTTACTGAATACCTTGTCTATGTACATGCCCTGTACTGAACATTCAAAACAATAAAAATTCCAGCCCTTACAGAGCTTATTTTCTACTGTAACAATGAGCAAAAGAAATACATAGGTTAGATGTTGTGCTTGGAGGTAAATGTTATTATAGGAAAACACTAGGCAGCCAAGATGGACAGGAAGTGCAGGGATTTTTGTTCTAATTTTAGGGGTCAGAGAAAGTCTCAGTGAGAACTGAATGTGGGTAACAGGGGATTCTGAGAGAGAATATTGTAGACAAGGAGAGCAGCCAGTGCAAAAGGCCTCTTTCTGGAGAATGTCTGGTTTATTCCAGAAGTTGCGAGGCAACCATTGTGGCTGGACTGGACTGAGCAAGAGAAACATAGATGATGTAGATTATGATGACCAGACTGTGAAGGCCGGGGTCACCAGGGATTTTGGCTTCTATTCTGAGAAAGATGGAGTTTGGGAAGACAAAGGCTGGGGTTTGACTAGCTGCATAAAACACTGGTTATGAGATTGTTTTGGGGGAATAGGTGGTAGTGGAAGGAGTGTAGAAACTGGAACACCTCCAACAATTAAGGGCTGATCAAGGCAGTTTGGTTCATAGTATTAACAGGGCAAAAAGGATGGCATCAGATGATGGCTTTATTTTGAAGCAAAGTTCAGTCATACCTTCTATGGGACAGATGTAAGGAAGAAGTAGTTAAGGATTCTTCTAGACATTTTGGCTTGGTCAACTGAGAAGTTACCATTTGTTGTTTTTTTTTGAAGAGTGTAAACAGGAGAGATTTGGAGAAAAACTGGGTATTCAACCACATTCTTCTAAGTTTAACCAATATAGTAGACACCCAAATGGACTTGTTGAGTAGGCTGCTCTATCTGTGGTATGTGGAGTCCAGGGTGGAGTGCAAGGAGTTGTGAGTTTCCTGAATGCACTGGAAGGCATGGCATTAGAATAAGCAGTTCTGGGAGTGAGAGTAGGAAGACAGCAGAGGAGCTAGAGCAACAAGGAGTAAACAAAGGAGACTGAGAAGGAGGAGCTAGTGGGGGGAAGGATAGAGAGAAAGCCTATTACTGTGAGGAAACAAGAGAATGATTCTGAAGGTCAGTGAAAGCATAGAGTCAATGGTATCAAATCAACTTATATAGAGAGAGAGTTGAAAATTACTATCTATAGCTGATAAAGGTTTTTGTGGGTGTGAAAAAAATGGACTCAGTATGTGGCCATAAGTTTAACTGAATCAGATTTAAGAAAGGTGAGAAATGAAGGATGAATAGAGGCAGACTTTTAAGGAATCTAACATAAAGAAAAGAAAAAAAGAGGAAGTTTCTATAGAGGAATAGCATCAAAGCCAAATTAGTGAAAGATTAAATTGTAACCTGTCTTTAGGCTGCCAGCAAAGTTGCATAGCAGAGAGAAATGGAATAACGCCACCCTGGGGTAGTGTGTCAGTCTCATGCACAAGTGAATGGGCTGGGCTTCTACAGGTGCTTGCAGAGGACAATAGCAAGTGGAATATGTTTGGAATCTGTGGATGTAGATGATGGCAGATAGGTAAGCATGGCAGTATGAATCTGAAGACTTCTCATTTTTTCCTCATTGAATTGGGAATTAAGGTCATCATGTAAGTGGTTCATAGGAAAAAGGGATAAACTTACGAGAAATATTAAGACACAAAGTAGAAGTGTGTTGCACAGTGCAGGGAAAGGTAATGGGCTTGCCCCTAGGCCCGCCTGAGGTATGCGGCTATGAACATATTGCGAGACTATTTTCCACTGTTCTCTTGTAACCTGCTATGTTCAACTACATTAGCATAAGTGCAGAATAAGACGAGAGTTAAATTTAACCAGGGTTTTTTTTGCCAAATGAATATGATACCGTATGAGAGGGGAAAGGGAAAAGGAGCCATGCTTGAGAATGATGAAAATAGTTGTTATAAACTTTAAGATTGGCAAAACAGAAGGTAAAATAAATATACAAGGGGTCAAGGGACAGAGAAAGGGTAGGTAGTATGATCCAACAGATTTGGATGCTAATGATGATTAGGGATCTAACTGATATCAGTGGCTTTTGGTGAGGTTTGTAGAATGAGCTAAAAGGACAGGACAGGATGCTGCAGATTTAAATTATGGGCAAGTTGCAGGTCTTAGAGAAGCTTGGGGATTATAATCCTGGGAAGGGGTGGGAGAAATAGGAAGCTTGGCAATGTGATTGGAAGAGAGTCATTTCAGAAATGGAAAGGCTAGAGTTCTGGAAGGTTCAGCAGTGGAGAGATCGGCATTAGTTTAGGCTGTGCCATTGGCTTCTTTTGCAAGCACAAATCAAATGCTGTTTATGATGGCATTTTACTCTTAGCATATGAAAGCAAGGAGTCCGTGTTGGTATGGATCCTCTTGCATGCTGTGTGCCTCTTTTCTGAGCCTCCATAAGCAAAGCTGGTGCTCCTTAGTAGAAGGTTGTACTGCAGTCAGGTGTTTTCTTATCTGCTTTTGAAACCCAACCACATGTGCTTTAAGGACAAGGACATATTATTAGTCATAGTAACCTCAGAGCCTGGCACAGTGCCTCTATGGTCCTCCATACCTAGTTGTCAGTTGTAGCTTATAGCAGCCAATTCCAGTTCTAAAGTCCAACAGATTTAGATGCTAATTCCAACTTCTTCTAATTATCTAGAAACCACTGGAAAAGACCCCTGGGAGTCCATTCCCTTACTTGAAAAATGGGCCAATGATCCCACACTCCCTGTGTAAATTTGATAAGGAATAAATAAGATAAAACTTTACACGTGAAGTGCTCGGTATAATCTTGGCACATAGCAAGTGCCTAGGAAATTTGGTTACTGATACATGAAGGCAATAAGACTTCATGTTTGGGTTATTTAGAGTGGCACCATCCTGTGCTGCTGATCTTCAGAGAACAGGCGTGTTGGGGAGGGCTGTACTGAGAGATGATGACAGAATAATTCAGACTTTTATTAGTAGGGGAGACTCCTCAATTCTCTGTGCCAAAGGTGCGTACATCCCCATACACACAGCCTAGGAGATGTAGTTTCTTGTCTCCATAGTTACCCAAGGAACTGGAACCATGTAGCTAGTTCCTGCTTCAGTGTTGCCTATGATTACATTATTGTATTACATTTTGATTAAGCCACAGCACACAGATATGATAAATGTCCATTTATAAGTGTGGAAACTACTCCTCCATAAAAGTGCACTTGAAAAGCTGTTCCTAATCTCTTTAGTTTCAGGGAACCAGGACAGATCCAGAATGGGATAAAATAGACCACAATGTATGTCACCTCATGTCGTGCATCCATCCTCTGCTTCTTGTTAAGCCCCTAAACCTTTGGCTGACCAGAAAACTGTGCTGTGGATCATCAATTTCACCTTCTGTCTGTATTCTGCATTTTCTCCCAAGGAGAGCTCACTGCTTGGAGACACCAGGGGCTGAGATAATGAGTCTAGACTGCTCATTTTCACTGCCTAGCAGATGGGAGTGCTTGCCATGTGGGCAGACTCCCTCTCCAGAGGTTGGGCAGTGCTGGTGTAGCCAGGTCCTCTTTCTCTGAAAGTCACAGGGTTACACAGTTACAGGAGATCTTGAATCAAAACATCTTACGGCAGCCCTCAGAACAACTGAAAAGTGCCTCTTCTTATCTTCTAGGTGAGGATTTCAGTGGAATCATCCTGAACTGGAAACTTGAGGCATAATAAAGTTTTCCTTCTTGAAGTTTTGAGAAGCAATGCAGATATTTCGGCTCTTACTAAATTGTTCCATTCTCTTCAAGTTCAACGAACAACAAAGTACTCTACTTCCTCTAGCCTGTGTCTCTGCATGTGTGTGTGCATCTCTGGGAGTGGGATGGATGTGACTTTCTAGTTAATTATTTCTAAAACATTAATTAAGTTTAAGTACATTTTAGGCACACATAATAATCACATTGGCCTCGGGAATTTGTACCTGTACATGATATAACTTTATTCTTTTTTTCCCCCAAGGAAATTCTTTATTCCTCTAAAATTCTTTATTCCTCTATCCTCCCTTTAACTTCTCTTCCCCTCCTTGTCTGCTTAAGTTTTGATTCCACTTCTTTTCTCACCATTTAAAAAAAAAATTCCAGCAGATTGAGCAAAAATTGTTTTTTATTTAAGACTGAAGTCTGCTGTTACCTACCACGGGCTCCAGCATTTCCTATACCCAGGTGTCCCAGTAGGAGGCATCTACTTCTTTTTGTGCTCATGTTTTGAGGACTCTGGGGATGGAAACACAGCAGCTGTGTCAGAGGCACAGACATGAGTCCCTAGCAGCATTAATGAATGGACAACCTTGGTGGCCTCAGCTTCTCACTTAGTAGAGTGAACCAATGGGGCTGTTTTTCAGACAAAACAGAGCACTGCTTAAGCTTTTTGATGAGAAGTTATGTGATCTGGTTCAATTCCTAGGACCAAAATTTAAGAACTGATTCATTTTGGGCCTCCACTTTACAAACTGTTCAATGGGGTAACAATTTTACCAACCCTGTAAAGACTAAAGGATTCTGTGAGGACAGCCCTGCTGTGAGTTGACTGATCTCTAGGTAGGCTTATTCAGCTAGTTTAAAATCCATCTTTTCGAACATTTTCTTCAAATGGGAAGAGAAACAAGGGAAAGGGGTAGAGGGAAGGGAAAGAAGGGAATAGAAATAGAAAAGAATAGAAGGAAAACAATAAAAACAAAGTTTTATGAATGGAGAGATTATAAAGGATTGAAGGGAAGGGAGGGGAATTGAAAAATCAAAGAAGTAAAATATATTGTGTGCAGGTACAAATTCTCTATGATAAATGTGATTATTATGTATATCAAAAAATGTAACAATAAGGGCCAGCAGATAGCTCAGTAGATCGAAGAGCCAACTTACGCGAGGGTTCCATTCCCAGAGTGCCATGCCAGCCACACCCACAGGGTACACTGAGACAGCTATTGGACTGGGCATGGTGGCACGTATCAGTAATCCCAGCACATGGGAGGCTGAAAACAGGATACTCATTATGAGTCCGATCTATGTAGTGAGATCCTGTAGACTTTGTCGTTAACACAGAAAAAGAAGTAATAAAATTAATTTTAAAAATCTTGTGTCAACACATTAAAGATCTTAGTATATTTCTATGTGGCGCTAAAATTATTAACTGTTGTTGCCATAGTTATAATCAGGTCCCTAAGGAGACTTACACTTTTAAAAAATCTCCTAGCCGGGCATGGTGGCGCATACCTGTAATCCCAGCACTCGGGAGGCTGAGGCAGGAGGATTGTTGTGAGTTCGAGACCAGCCTGAGCTACAAAGTGAGGTTAAGGCCAGCCTGAACTGCATAGTGAGACTCTGTCTCAAAAAGACCAAAAAAAAAAAAAAAAAAATCTCCTTTACTGCCTTCATATACCTCAAGTAATATACCTCACCAGTTTTCAGGAGTTCTTTAATTCTCTCAACTTGTATTGCTATCTAGCAGATGGAGCCCAGAGTTACTACTAGACATCTATTATAGCTATGTCTAGATGTCACCTCATGTGACCATAGGTGGAGATTTTCAGAGGTGTGTGGCCCTAGCATGCGTGTTGCTGGAGTCAAGGATGTGATGCTGGGATCCATTCTTGGTGCGATGCTCAGATTAAGGCTGCCTGAGCAATCTGAGGGTTGCCTGCCCTCAAGGTAAGTAACCTGGATAAAACACAAGGGACAGAAAGAGCGTCTGCCTGTCCCTTGTGTCTCTGCTTCTGTTGATGCTGCTGTGTTCTGCTGCATCCCGCCTGCTTTGTGATGCCCCTCTGCCAAGCAAACATGCCTTGGAGTCAGCCAACTGTGGATTGAAACCTCTACAAGCTAGGATCCAAAATAAACCTTTTCTCCTTTAATGATGGATGTCATGTATTTTTGTCTCAGCAATGAGCTAAGTAAACTAAGACAACAAAGAAAAGCTTCAATAGTTTGTTGGATGTACTCCTAAAGGCCTATGTGTTCTAGGCTTGGTCCCCAGGATAACACTATCACTATCTAGAGGTAGTGGAACCTTTACCGAGTGGAGGCTTGTGCCCTCACAGAGTCCTGATCTCTTCCTCTCTTCTGCAGTCCAGACACAAAATAAACCATTTATTCTGCAATGCACCCCTTGACAGGAAGTACTGGCTTGAAGAGGTGCTGAAAGCAAGGACCAGCTGACCATGCACTCAAGCCTGCAAATCTGTGAACCAAAGTAAACTTTTGCTCTTATAAGCTAATTATCTTAGATATTTGTTATAGTAAAGGAAGGGTTATGACTACAACAGCCAATAAAAATTTGCCTTTCTGTCAGGATTGGAAATGGATGGAATTTAAAGTCACTTCAAAAGTCTCTTGGTCATACCTTTTGGTACGTGTGGTGCTGCTGGTCCCATATTAGTGGGGACAGAGGAGGGTGTAATTTCCATTTTACATCCTTCACTGTCCCATCATGGAAAGCTCAACTTTAATTCCTTTCCCTTATATTAATGTTTTTTTCCAGCTCATGTAGAAGAATCAGCGGATGTTTGCACCAGCTATCTACAAGTAAAACATTTTGTCCATATCTGCATCTTTCTCTTATCTCTTGTATGTTTTATTAAAATCTTACTCATTTCTTAAGATTCACATAAAAAAAATGGCTTTTTCTATGAGGATTTTCCTAAATCATCCAAACATTTCTGTTTTACCTCTGACTCTCAGAGCCCAACAGTTTTATGTCTCACGACACATTTTTTATCCTGCGCTGAATGGTATGTGTTGATACAATTGGCATACGTACTTCTAAATGATAAGCTCCTGGATGAAAGAGATTGATTCTTATTCATCTTGAAATGATATGTAGAATTAAGTACAATGTGCTGTATACAGTGAGGACTCAATAATTGTATTACTGTATTTTTCCCATTAGTAAATTCTACCATCACTGTTAAGGTCACTGCACTTCCCTAATTTGCCTATGAGGTCTCTAGGTTAATAGTAGGGTTCCTGTTTTCATATTCCTCACTGTTACCTTCATAGTCCTCTGCACCATTTCCCCTCTTTTTTTCTCTTCCTCTCTTTTTTTTTGTTGAAGGTTAACTATTTTCATTGATGAAATTGGCCCTGATATACTTCATTTGTTTTGTTCTCTTCTGTTAACGTGCAAGCTATTTTAGGAATGCAATAAAAGGTAGCAGCTGCTATTTATAAAATAAGTAGCAGCTCTGAATTCCTCTGTGGGTCACATGCCTATACATCTTTATTTATGTTGGAAGGAGGTGTTTCCCACAAGCCTGTGTGATTTCCTTCTTTCCTATCATACCACCCACCCCATTAGGTTCAACAAGCACTGAGGATTTTTATTTTATTTTTCCATGGCTTTAATTTTACACTTGATTTGCATGCCTCTCTATTTTTCTCTTTGTTTCTTTTCTTTTTTTCTTTCTTTTTTTTTTTTTTTTTTTTTTTTTTTTTTTTTTTTTTTTTTTTTTTTTTTTTTTTTTTTTTTTTTTTTTTTTTTTTTTTTTTTTTTTTTTTTTTTTTTTTTGTATTTTAGGGAAGGGTCTACAGAGTATTCAGAGTCTCATTCCTAGATTGGACTCATAGTGATCTGCCTGTTTATAGCCTCCCAAGAAGCTGGGATTACAGGCATGTGCCACTCTGCCCAGTCTTGGATTCCTCTCTATTTCTCATAAGAAGCAGAAGACAAAGAAAGCCCCACTAAGCTATATAAATATCTTTTTATGAATTAGACCTCCAGAGGTGAGAGCTTCATAACTGAAAGAAAAAAATGAACATTCAACCCCTGTGACTTGGCAGCAGAAATGTGGTACCTCTTGCGATTTTTGTTAAAATCATCATAACATAAAACTATTTAATGTCACAATTGCTGCTATTGCAAAATCAAAACATGTACAATTTCAGCAATTTACAAAAGTAGTAATAGCTTTACTTTTAGCGCTGATGAGATGTATTAACCTTGTATCTGCCCACAGGTATGCAATGTCCACACATACAGGCAGGAGCAATAATTCAGCATTCTGCACTATGGCAATACTATTAGAACGATAACTTCAGGCTCTGATGAGTAATGGGATTCATTACCTCAAAACTTTAAAGAACTTCTGGACTTCACCTCCTGACATTTTCCTACAGCTGTCCAGCATCACTTCTAGCAGGGATATCAGTATAAAAACAATCTCAGGCCAAATTTCTTTAAAAATCTTTTAAATTCTGCATGACATGCAGTATGGTGCCAAAGATTCATTAGTGTTTCAGAAAAGACACTTCTACATCAACAAGCTTGTCCCTGGCTCCTGTGTTCGCATGTGTTTTATTTTAGCCACACCAAAAGTCTTTCTGTTCTTTGACTGCACTGTGGACCCCTTTGAACAAAACCAGCCTTTGATCCCCTGAATAAAGAGTTCTTATTTCCTAGAAAGCTTTGCACGTCCCTGTCTCTTCTGCCCTCTTGACACACCCCACACTTTCTCCTATGGTTTGATAAGTGAGTGGCAGGGCCTGCTACACAGAAAAACACATGTTCAGTGAATGCACAGACAGTTGTTTGCAAATTTAAAAGACAATCTGTCTGATGAATGGGTTCTCTTCTGGATGTTTACTCAGTTTAACCCAGCAGGACTCATCCACATGGCAGTATTGACATTGTGTGAAAATAAGATACACGGTTTTCTCTTTTAAGACTCCCAGGCCCAAGAGAAGATTCCTTTTCCCCCAGCAACCCTCACACAACTACACTGTGGAGATTCTTGCTCTATCAGAAACCCCCAGGTAGGAGAAGGAAGCAAAGTTTTGGCAGGATACTTGAGAATGAGGCTTTTGGAGGCAGAAGCCCAAGAGGTCAAGGTTCTGATGAGGGTAAGGGTTAGTTTACCAGGGCCATCATAATGAAACACTAAGAACTGGGTGGTGTATACAGCAGAAACTTACTTCTTTATAAGTACCCCATGGTTGGCTCCATCTCAAGGACTGTCACTGTAGTTGTAGAAAGCTGCCCTCACCTTTATCTATGCATGGTGTTTGAGGCTATCTTGTATTATTAAAGCAAAATTCCTGAGGATGGGTAGTGTACAAGCAATATAAATTTGTTTTCTCACAGTTTTAGAGGCTGGGAAGTCTAAAGCATCCAAATTTGGTGTTTGACAAGGGCCTTCCTGAAACATCCTTACATGGTGGAAGGTAGAAGGTGGTTGGGCAAGGGATCCCAGCATTGTGTAGAGCCTCTTGTTGCTCTTGTTGCTCTCCTGAAGGTCCCTGTCGCTTGATACTATCACAATAATATTGCTTCCATTTTAGTAGTAACACATTTGAGCCATACAGCTTCTTCATCTTCCTTCAGGCAAGCCAGTATCCTAATCTTTTCTACTAGGGGCATAAGTTATACTCGATGCTCATTTTAACACTGTTACCTATTTAAAGGCCCTATCTCCAATATATGGTCACACTGTGAGTTTTTGGAAATTACAATGTTGGCATGAATTTGCAGAAGACGCGCTATTCAACCCATAATAAGGTAGACAGCAGTGACACCTTCCAAACATGCTGGGAAGCTGGAAGCTAAGCCTTGGTACTTTTGATACCACCGTGTTAATAGTGAGCATTTACTAGATGCTTTGGAATTGACTGATAGACTGTACTAAGAAGTAAAGTTCTAGTTATATCCTTTCAACACATGTGCTTTTCCTCTCAGCCTTTTCTGTCATGTGAATTTTATCAGTATCTTGTGACAAGCTCATTTAATTGTTGATAGTATTACCAGGGTCAAGGATTTGGGTCTTCCAGTTTTCAACTTCCCTACGAATTGGCAATAGTCATGATCTTAGGTAGTTTTATTTTACTTAACTTTAAATTCATCTAATTATATTGACATGCTAGTCACATTTCTTCACAAAAAAGGTTTTGTTAGATGGTTGTTTCCAAGGGTATTCATAATCTTTTCTTCCCTCAAGGTCTCACTATGCAGCTTGGACTCATAGTGATTTACCTGTTTTCTGTCTCCCTAGTGCTGGGATTACCAGTGTGTGCCACTATGCCTGGATTCCATCGCTGGCTCAGCACACCCAGGGGCAGGGCCAGAGCAGCATGGAGTGCCAGGGATTGAACCTTGGCCCCTGCACTTCCCTAAGGAAGCACTTAGTCTGCTGAGCTATCTCACTAGCCCTATGAAATTTTTATTTTATGCATTTATTAGCAACATATGTTTATAGTATTATCTTCACCAGTCTCTTTCATGACCTTGTTGTAATTATAGTATTGTTGATCTACTGGTCTTGCCTATTGTCAATGACCTATGCTGGTGCTTAGAACTGTCATTTTCTGATGGGCCAAAAGCCTCATTTTATAGTAACTTTTCTAGAATATTGGCACTTATCGCTGCTATTGGCCTACAATTCTTCCTGCACACAGGACTATCTATACTGAATAGACAAATGGAGCCTAAGGTATAGAGACCAAGAAGGTCACATCATACAGACTTGTCAGCACTGTCTGGAGTCACAAGAGAAAGGCATAATGGGTAGTGGAGTACCACCTTATAGTGCTGGCTTTGACGGAAAGATGCAAGGAAAAGCTCTGAGATCTGAGAGAAATGCTTGTGTGATTTCAATCTCACCATTTCTTCTTTCCCTGACATGCACATTTTGGAATGTCTCTCATTCAAGAACACAACTCAATGAAGGTAAAAACTTTGCCTTGTTTGTTTGCTGCTCTGTTATCAAAAATAAGACCATTTCTAGATACTACACAAGTCATTTAGATTCTCTTAGGCTCATTGCTAATGTGTCAAATAATACTAATATTTTCTTTGCTTAGCATCAAGGTCATTGAGAACATCTTTAGGAGATTTAAAGGCAGTTTATAATTATAAAGTGTCTTATAAAAAGTACATTTAACAGTTATGAAAGAATATTGTCTTGAATGGCAAGATATATCAAAAGGAGGCAATATACAATGAAGAAGCTTAATTAACATTACATAAAGACCTCATTGTTGGTGGAGCACAAACTTTTGCTTGGCTACCAATTTGGTATTTATTTAATTTATTTTTTTACAAAGCCTCTCTAAATGTGTTTACAGAATTCTAAAATAAAAATAATATTGGAAAATGCAAATGTTAATTTATAGGTGTTATATGAGTCCCTCTCTGCTTATTGACAAACTGTAACTGTGTTGTGCCTCTCCCTTGGATGAATCCTTTCCACAAGATGTCATTTAGTGAAACTTAAAGGTCGCTGAGAATTCCTCAGAGCACTTTGCTTAAATAATTACACAAAAAGATGCCTTTTAAACTCCTCTATCAGCAAACAAATGGCACAAAATAGAATGAATTTTATGCCTTTTGGGAGCCCATTAATTTACCTTCAATGACATTAAGTAATGAACAGTCTTATAGCAAGGTCACAGTTCTATTTTATATTAAACAACTATTCTTTCTCATGTATGATACATGAAACACATTTCTTGCTCAGGGACAAATGTTTTATTGAAATTATTGTCTTTGTTCTTTTTTTTTTTTATAGATGGCCCATTGTGACAATAAATATTACCCGCACAATACATCTCTTTAGTACATTATTATGTAATTATACTAGCAGAGCTTCATCTAATACTACTATAATTTCCTTTCATCATTTTCTTGAAGAAACAAGCCATTATTGTTTACACAACAATACACTCCCTCCTTCCTTCTCTTCCTTCCTCTTTCTCCTCGTTAATCTTTGAGAAATTTATAAAACAGAAATTAGAAAAATTAAGTTCAGATTTGGGGTGGGTTTTGTCAACCCCATGGATACACACACTATTCCTCTAAAGCAGGAATTATGGTGTAAAAACATTATATTTATACTGAGAAGTCACAACTACCAGAACCTTCAAAGTAATCAATCAAGGCATGACCTTGTTGACCTTCTACCTTCTTTTCCCCTTCTACATGGTTACCTGTACTGGCTCTTTTTCTGAGATCTTTTCAATTGCCAATATCTCAGTAAACCTGATGTACAATCTTCTAGTTTTCTTGTCTACACTATCTGAGCTCTGATGTTTGTATCAGGTTTTTACTCTCAAAATATTTCTTTGAACCATGCTAAGAAAGCTTCAGTGACATTCAGACACCTAATTATACGGATTTTCATTCAGCCTAATTATACGGATTTTCCATCTTCTGAGAAGGTTCTGTTTGACAGTAATGTATGACATAAAATGAAGTCATATTGTTATCTTTTAAGACATTAATCCCACTTTTAGGATCAGCTGGATCCCTAGAGAAAGTTTGTATAAAGTTTAAGATTTTCAATAATATAAATTACTTAAGGAATTAAAGAGAAGGATGTGTCTGTAATGTGTACTTTGTGAAGCTTCAGTAGGGTTCATGAGATTTTTGGTCAGAAAGAAATCATTTGGAGGTGATTTTAGAAATATGTTTATTGTTTCAGAAGGTGAAAGTCTAAGAGTTAAAATAAATAAATGACAACATCTAGAATATATTAGGGGAAATTGTCTTGGTGGCAACTGTGGTGTGATGGTTAAAAGCACTGTCTTAAAAGTTTTAAAGTTCCAAACTTGGAAATTTGTTTATATCCTGGATAAGACAGCTCTTTATATATAGTGGCACAGGCCTGGTATCTCAGTAATGGGGAGGCTGAGACCAGAGGATCACTATAAGTTGGAACTGTGTCAAGGCTGGGAAATGGCTCAATAGAATAAATTCTTCCCTGGCAAGCACAAGGGCCTGAGTTCAGTCCCCGGTTCCATCAAAAAACAAACAAACAAACAAACAAACAAACAAAAAAAACCGTGTAACACCCTGAAAAAAAAAAAGAATAATAAAAATTAAAAAAAAAAAAGACAGCTCTTTATAATAATGACTCTTGAGGGCTGATGCCTATTGTCTGAAAACCTTGTTGGATTCTCTGCAGATTAATTTTAGAATTGGGATCTGGGTGTTGTGATGCAATCAGATGCTTGAACGGTCTCATTCAATCAATGCACATTGTCTTTTCTTAATGGTCAGTGGGATCCGTTCTATTATCAAGACAAGGAACTGGAACTAGTCTCCATGAAGAGGAGACAACACACGGAGGGAGAAATCCCGCTCTCCTAGCGCATCCAGATATAAAGAAGCCCAGTCAGCACCACAGGGAGAAGAGACACACCACTCAGCTAAACTCATTCTAAGCTTATGACCTCAAAACAGTGGGAAACAAAATGATTATTATTTTAACCCACCATATTTCAGTGTGGCTTTGTACATAACAGTGGCTATCTGACACACTGGCTAACCTAATTACTTAATTTTTTGAGACAAGTTTTATTGTGTAAAATTTGGGCTAGAGATTACTAGAATTTGAGAAGAATGGGAAGAAGAGTGGGTCGGGGAGGCTGGATAATGTGTGTAGAAGGAATACAGATAGAAGAAATGCACTCTAATGTCCCATAGTATAAGAGGGTGATTATAGTTCCTGGTAACTTATCACATGTTTTGTAAAATCTAGACAAGAAGAGCTCAAAGCCTTGAAATACAAAGAAATAACGTGAGGGTGACAGAGATAACTCAGAGGTGTAAGCACCTGCCTAGATAAGTGCAAGGTCCTGGGTTTGATCCCTGGTACCATATGCACACTGAACTGGCCAGGTGTGGTGATGCATACCCTTAATCCCAGCACTGAGGAGGTTAAAACAGGAGAATCACTAGGAGTCCAAGCTGCATAGTGAGACCCTGCACCAAATACATAAAATTAAAAACAAAACAAAACAAACAAAAAGAAAAAAATGTGATAAGAATGGTTACTCTCATCTAACATAATCAGTTCATGGAGGTACAGGTATTGTATCCTATAAATATGTACAATTATTAAATGTCAATCACATATGAAATCATGTAAATCTTGGCAGGGTGCAGCTGGATGGACCTGCCAGATCCAATTCCGCGAGGCACAGCTGGAAGGAGCCACAGAGCCCAGCAGCTTGGTCCTTCCAGTCCACTTCAAAGGGCACAGGTGGAAAGAGCCAAACTCAAGCAAGGCCTGGCCAATCACGTTTGTGTTTAGCCCAAGTGACCTGAGGCTTACTGCTAGTCTCAGCAGGGCCCAGGCTGTCACCCCAGTCCAACCTATGGCAGGATCTTTGAGGCATGGAAGTGGCAGGAGGTAACAGGTGAACTAGTCTGTCTGAAAGACTCCAGGTGCATGAAGGGGAGATGTTTAGACAGAACTCAAGGGAGCTAATTTAAATACAAATTTTCAATTTAGGATTTACTTTCAGTATAATGTTTGATCCTGTGGTCTAAAGTACAAACCCTTTAGTTTTAAAAATTTGTCAATTTCTAAATTTCACTAGCTAATATTAGTATTGTTAATTGTACTACTGTAAATATAATACCATATCTACCTTAACCACATGTTCTCCCTTGGGAGATAATATTGGGAAGAACTTGGGTAGTAACCTCACCAAAACCTCCACTGAAGGGCCCAGGACAGTACCAAATGGAAACCAATACCTCACTCTCAATCAATAGAGAAGGTAAAACCTTGGGAGTCACACAAAACAAGAATCTCTGACACAGGAGAGATACTTAAAGAACAGAATTTTTACAGAAAGGTTCTGATAATACAACCATCTACTATAAAACTTTCACAAAAAGTATATCAGAAATCAAAATTTCTGTCTGAAATAGAAAATGTCAAAAAGAAGGAGCAAAATGCAATTTCATGCCCCGTGCCCACCCAGAAATCAAGGAGTCAAGAGCATGGAAGAAACTGAAAGTCTTACACCTGATATCTCTGAACTAATAGCGCTTGAAGTAAAGAAACAACTACAGAAGGGTATGGAGGAAATCAGATCAGAAATAATCTCTCAGGTTAAAAAAAAAGAAATGATAACTATAATGAAAGAATTAGTAAGTGTTTCTAAAGAGAACACTGATAAAAATAGAGAATAGAAAAATGATGAAAATCTAAAATGAGCAATATAGAAAAGAAATAGAATGTATGAAGCATGTTCAAAGAGATATAGAGGAAATGAGAAACTCCATAAGAAGTTAGCAAAACTGTTTGAATGAAAGTGATGGTAGACTTTCAAAACTTGAAGACACCATTGCAACTTGTGATCAGGAAAGGAAACATCTCTTAAAAACAACAAAGATTCGTGAAATAATAATTCAACAGTTGCAAGATGATGCAAATATGAACAACATAAGATTAGTAATCATCAATGAGAAAGAAGGAGCAAAACAAATGACATAAAAACAGTATGGACAGAAGTACTATTAGAAAACTCCTCAAATATGGGGAAACAATCTGATATTCAGGTAACTGTGGCATATAGAACTCCAAATAATATCAACCCAATTAAAACTAAACCCAGATTGTTAATAATAATCAAGATCCTAGAAATTCAGCAGAAGAACATAGCCACTAAAGAAAAGAAACATCACATTTAAAGGAAAACCCATCAGAATAATAGCAAATTTCTCCTCACAAACCATCAAGTCAAGCATAGCATGGAGTGAAGTACGTTAAGTCTTACAAGAAAAGAAATTCCAACCCAGACTGATATACCCTGCAAAACTCTCTCTTAAGTCGAACGGAAAAGTAAAATACTTCCATGGCAAGCAGCAACTAAAGAAATTCCTGATGAGCAAACCAACCCTACACAAAATACCAAAATCATTCTAGAAAGGGATCAAAATGGCCATAATTCCAAGAACAACAACATAAAGAACCCACCAAACAGGGCAAATAACTAAATATAGGAGAAAAGTCAGGAACCAACAGCAGGAAAATAACATGACAAATATAAGTCAATACATATCAATAATAGCCACCAATGTAAAAGGACTCAACTCACCACTTAAAAGAAATAGATTAGCAGAGTGGATTAAGAAACAAAATCCAATGATATGCTATATAAAAGAAACACATTTAACCCATAAAGAAATTAATAGATGGAAAAACCAAATGATGGAAAACCATACTATATGCTCCAGGAGCACAGAAAAAAAGCAGGAGTAGCTATACTTTTTGCAGACAATCTTAACTTCAAAACAAGAATGAACAAAAAAGATAAAGAAGGTCAGTATATGTTGGTTAGGGGAAAATTCAAGAGGAAGAGATAACAGTTACAAGTATATATGCACCAAATAGGCAACACTCAACTATATAAGAAAAAATTTAATGGACATGAAAAATTTAATATCCAATATCACAGTCTTAACAGGGGACTATGACACCCCCTTATCCCAAAAATAGATAAAGCAGAAAAAGTTAGTAAAGAGATAGCAGAACTGAACTAAACCTTTGAACAAATGGACTTAGTGGACATATACAGAGAGTTCCACCAAACAACATCTGAACTCACACTCCTTTCAGCTATGCATGGGGTGTTCTCTAAAGTAGACTACATACTAGTCCATAGATCATGCTTAAGTAAATGCAAGACAACACAAATTGTCCCACCCACAGCTATTTTGAAAATCTTCACTCTCATACCATCAAGGACACAGAAGAAACTGACAGATTCCTAGATAAGTGCAAACTACTAGAACTGAACCAAGAAGATATTAAAAGTCTGAATAATCCAAAATCAGCCAGTGAAATAGAAATGTAATAAAAAACTTACCAAAAAGAAAAGCCTAGGTTCTGATGAATTCACAGCTGAATTCTATAAGAAATTTATAAAGATTTAATTACAAAACTCCTCATACTCTTCAATGAAATTGAAAAGGAAGCAATACTGCTAAAATCATTCCTGAAGGCAAGTATTATGCTGATACAAAAACCAGAGAGAGATTCAACCAAAAAAGAGAATTAGAGGCCAATATCCTTCATGAACATAGATGCAAAATCCTCAATAAATACTAGCAATAAAATACAGCAAATTATCAGGAAGACGATACACCATAACCAGATAGGATTCATCCTGGGGATGCAAGGATGGTTCAACATACACAAATCTATAAATGCAGTACACTATAACAATAGAGCCAAATCTAAAAACCACATGATCATCTCAATAGACACAGAAAAGGCTTTTGACAAAGTCCAACACATTCATAATCAAAGCCCTACAGAAAATTGGAATAGATGGCCTCTACTTCAATCTGATAAAAGCCATCTATGACAATCCAACAGCCAACATAATTCTAGATGGTGCAAAGCTGAACTCTTTTACTCTCAAATCAGATACAAGACAATGATGTCCTCTATCACCCCTCCTATTCAATATAGTTCTAGTATCATTATCTAGAACCATTAGATAAGAGAGAGAAATAAAAGGAATACAGATGGGTAAAGAAGAAGTTAAAGTATCATTGTTTGCAGCTGAGATGATACTCTTCTTGGAAGACCCAAAAAACTCCACCAAGAAGCTCCTAGAATTAATAAACAAATTCTTTAGCATAGCACGTTAAAAAGTCAATACCCCAAAATAAGCAGAAATAATGTATACAAATAACAAACACACTGAGAGAGAAATTACAGAAATAATTCTCAACCCTTCACAATAGCACCAAAAAGTGAAATAATTAGAAATTAATTTAATAAAGGTAGTAAAATATCTATACAATGAAAATTAAATACTCTTTAAAAAGAGATTGAAAAGGATTGTTCTCAGTGGGCTGGGAGAGAGTAGCTGTATATCTATACTATCTTTTGTATATATACATATATGTGTATGTATATAAATATATTATGTACAATAAAACAGTCCTTTATTTGTACCTTTGCAAAGTTAGTAACTGCAACATGACACTAGGCTGCCTAGGGACTAATAACTGACCTTAACCAGACAGGATGTTTATCTCAGGACCACTTTAAAAATCTTCATCAAGCCGGGCGTGGTGGTGCAGGCCTGTAATCCCAGCACTTGGGAGGCTGAGGCAGGAGGATTGTTGTGAGTTCGAGACCAGCCTGAGCTACAAAGTGAGTTTAAGGCCAGCCTGAACTGCATAGTGAGACCCTGTCTCAAAAAGGCAAAAAAAAAAAAAAAATCTTCATCAAGCGAATTTTCATAGTATGTGTACTGAGATCTCTAGTTTTAGTGATCTTCATCTTATTAGTGGTACTAAGAAGGTGGCTTCATGAAATTTCTGTACTATCTGCTCATTAGAAGCAGAAGTTAGGTTGCTGATAGGAAGATGTGACTGTTATCTTGCTACCTCAGGGACTAGGATGTTCTGGAGCACATATACTCAGGATTACATCTCTCCATTTGATACCACTCAAACAATGACAACATGAGGACTGACTTACAATTAAACCCATTGCTAAACAGGGCAAGGTATGGCCTTTAAACTTCTATTGAAATAGCATATTTTAAAATGTCTGTTGAAAATACAAAGTTTCTGTATTTATTTGGAAACAGTTTCTGTTGCCATTGAGAATAAATGAAAATATATTGGAGAAAAAAAGAGATTGAAGTGGAAGTGCAAATATATTCCTTGCTCCTGGATAGGAAGATCAAAAAGGCCATACTTCCAAAATTTTCATACAGCTTTAATGCAGTCTCTATGAAAATATCATCAACATACCACATAGCTATAAGTACCGTGCGCTAACTGATTGTGCTACTGGAGCGTCTAATATACCACACACATAGCTAGAGAAAACATTCCTCAAATTTATTTGGAAACAGAAAAGACCTAAGATAGCAAAGGCAATGTTGGGGAACAAAGGCAAGGCAGGAGACATTAAAATCCCTGACTTGAAATTATACTACAAAGGTACTGTAATAAATTAAGCACAGTACTGGCAAAGGAATAGACTTGAGGATCAATGGAACAGATCATAAGGTGCAGACACAACTACAAACCCACTCAGCTGCCTAATCTTTGAGAAAGGAACCAAACATGTCCTTAATAGCCTCCTTAACAAATGGTGCTAGAAAAATTTATTTTCCACATGTCAAAAGCAGGACTATCATTATACACTAAAGTAATTCAAAGTGGATGAAAGTAAAGTCAAAATGGATGAAAGATCGAAACTTTAAAACAGAAACACTAAACCTACTGGGAGAGATAATAGGAAGAAATCTTTAAGATATAGGAATAGGCAGAAAGTTCATGAACAAAAAACAAACTGCAAGGGAAATACTTAAAAGAATCAACAACTGGGTTCTCACCTTACTGAGAAGTTTCTGCCTGTCAAAAGAGGTCACCAACACAGTGAAAAGAGAACCCACAAATTGGGAAAAAATCTTTACCAACCATCTATCAAACACAGGTCTTCTATCTAGAATGTATAAGGAACTAAAAAAAATTAGGCCCCCCAATTTAAAGACCCAATCTGAAAATGGGCACCTGAGATGAATACATACTTCGCAGAGAAAGAAATACATTTGGTAAACAAGTACATGATAAAATGTTCCACAGCACTGGCCATTTAGTAAATGCAGATTAAAACATCGTGGGGATAACATCTTACCACAGAAGGAATGGCTATCATAAAGAAATCAACTCTTAACAAATTCTGGAGAGGCTATGGAGATAAAGGAACCCTTCTCCACTGTTGGTTGGAATGTGCACTGGTATGACCTCAATGGAAATCAGTGGGGAGACTCCTTATAAAGCTGGGACTGGAAATCCCATTCAACCCAGCTATTCTCCTTTTGGATATTTTCCCAAAAGAACTGAAAACATCATACCATAGTGATGTAGGTGCACCGATGTTTATAGCAGCACAATTTGTCATAGCCAAATCTTGGAAACAACCCAAATACCTATCACCTGAGGAATGGATAAAAACAATGTGATATTTTTATATAATGGAATATTACTCAGCTATAGAGAAAGATAAACTTGAGGCCTTTATAGGTAAGTGGATACAACTAGAGGCTATATTCATAAGCAAAATAAATCAGAACCACATGTGTAAATATCATATTGTCTCTGTAGTGTAAAGGCATGAAGGAATAAATAAAACCCTACAGGTATAGTAGATATAGTAAAATGGAAAGGATCTGAGTGTAAGTATTAAATAACAAAGATGAGGAAGAGGAGAAAAGATAGGACAAAAAGAAGGGGAAAAGTCATGCAAGTATATATACAGGATGGCTGAGGTGATTATACTAATAATTTCATCAGTTTTTTTTGAAAATAATGGTTAATGTTTAGAATTTTCATTTTGACTAACCCTGTATGTTGATGTCTGCATTAATCAACTACATTGAGGACAGAAATGTATAATATAAAAACCACAGTTGAGTACCTCTTACGTTGGTCTTTTAAATGTGTACCATTTCTAATGTATAATCAATTGTTATTATACTCTCTTTAAAATAAATTTAAAAAGTTAGAATATAAATTCAACAACAACAAAAAATGCAAGTCAAAGTTTTTCAATCCCCTTCATAAAATTTTGTGGGATTTCTAAGTACTTTGAATACAATCCAAATGGCTAATCAAAGACAGTAAGTGAATCAATGAGTTACTTTTAGTAATTTAGAAATTTAGAGTTATTAAATGATACAATCTATTCTGAAATCTTAGTATAATAATTAGTAGTAGTTTTTATAACTGTGTTTTATTTTAGTAACGATTGTGTGCCTTTAGTACTGGTTGTCATCATTAACCAAAACTTATAGCCATCAATAATATGCATCATCTATTTCATGTTTTTGCGGAACTGGGTCTGTTTCATTCTTGTGTTTTTTTTTTTTTCAGGGAACTAGCTGTTTATTTCAAAGGGCTTATGGTGGGGTAGGAGTGCTCACTGAGACCCATATGGAAATCACTTCATTGATGCAATAATGCCTTCCAGTTGGGCCTTCAACTGCTGATTTGTTTGTCTTAAGAACTGAATCTCCTCATTGTGCTTCTCCTCCACCTGTCTCCTCTCAGTCTCCCTCTTCTCGGTGGCCTCACATTTTGCCTTCTGCTCCTTCAATTGCCTCTCCAGATCTCTCTTTTCCGTCTCCAAATCTGCAGTTTTCTTCTCCACGTCTGACTTCCCTTTTTCGGCCTGCAGTGCCTTCCTCATGCCAAATGCCCGCCCGCTCTCATACAAAGTCTGGTAGGCAGCAACGGTCGTGCAGATCTTGTCCCGGACACGCAGCAGCAGCAGGCCCCTCTCCGCACAGTTGATGGTGACCTCCCGGATCACGTCATCAAAACACTGAATAAAGCTCCCTACGCACAGGGCAGATGCCTGTCTCCCTGGCCTGCCGCTGCTGCAGTTTCAGGTCCAGCTGCTCCTGGAGGCGGACCACATCCATCCTGGCGCTGGGGGTGCTGGACACGTGCTGGATCCATAGCTGTGTACCTTCCACCCACTCCCTTGGGGGCAAGATGGCATTCAAAATTTCTTCTGCCTGCTTTGTGGGATCGGGAACACAGGCGGTGGAGGGCAGTCTGGCTTTGGGTGGCTGTGGTACTATTCTGGAGGGTCCAGGCTGCTGGGGGCTGACTTTCAGTGGCTGAGCCTTGGGGCTCTGCTTTTCAGTGCTCACTAACACGGGCGTGTCGTACTTGACTAGAGAGTCTGCGGGGTGGATCCTGGAGGCTGGCAGCTCAGGAGCTACCCCTCTAATCCTGGCCTTGTTTGTCGTCGCATTGGAAACCCTGGCTGGGGCGGGGCTTCGATGGAACCCCAGTTGTGTCACACGGATGCTGAGATGGCGACGGAATCCCTCACTCGAGGATATGCCTGCGGCCATCACGTCTACCTCGGGCAGCGGTTGCATCTCTCAGCTTGACTAACGGCCATTACACGTGCGCCAGGCTGCACACCGAAGAGCCCTTATCCTGCGCTTTTTAAAAATTTTTTTTATTATTTTTTTTTCTTATCTTGTGTTTTATGTGAATATTTTTAAGTTACTTCAAATCTTTTTAAGCACTTTGAAAAGGTAGCAGAAAAAAGATTTAAAAATTCATGAACTATACTTTAATAATGAGCTCAGTAGTTGATGATGTTAGATAAATTGAACAAATGGCAGTAGGTGAAGGAAGAAAGATACTCTACTTCAATTGTCATCATCCTGTGAGAGTTGGAATTTACTTTTGTGGCTAACAATTTCAATACTTTTGAGTAAACACCTGTAGGGCCAGGAACATAACTGAACAGCACAGTACCTGCCTACCAAGCACTGAGTTTGATGTCCTGTACAGAAACACACACACACACACACACACACACACACACACACACACACACACACAGAGAGAGAGAGAGAGAGAGAGAGAAATAAACATTCATGCCCATAATCACACAAACAAAATATATTCAAACCCAGAGTTTGTACCTCTATATCTTAGTTACTTTTCTCTTGGTGCTGAGACAAAATACTCAACACCTAAAGTTAATAAAGAAAAAATTTATTTAGCTCACAGTTTGTGGAGGTTTCAGTCCATAAATAGCTGGCTCCACAGTAGTATGGTGTAGCAGATGGCAGCAGAAGACACAAAAAGCAACAAGAACAAAAAGGACAGAAAGAGTGGAAAGAATCCTTCTGCCTTCATATTTTCTGTAGGCTACCTGCCCCTGGATGTGTGTAGCACTCACACTCATGATCCCAGTTGGACCATGAATCAATCAAAAGCTCCGGAACTCCATTCTATGATTGCATGAGGGCTTGAGGGGACATCTAGACACAAACCATAGCACTCGAGTACTCTATGTGGCTTTGTTATGCCATTTATAGATGATTATCAGTAAGAGATGACTGAATTTCTAGTTACATTTCAATGGCATCTCTCATCTCCTCAATTTGTTTCCTATCCCTGAGTTTCTGTTTCCTCATCTGTCAAATAGTTTTGTAATAGAACTCTGGCCAACTGAGAGGATTGCAGGCATAGTAGCATGTATTGTGCTTGCATTATGGAGGCATTTGGTGAGCTGAGTATGTAAAAGCAGAGCTTTTCCAAGTTCTGTGTGCACAGTGGTCACCTGAGGATCTTGGGAGAGGCCAGAGTCTGGTTCAGTATATTTGGAGGGAAAAGCATTTGCATTTCCATCATTTCTCTCCTCAGGGATGCTGAACACTGCCATGCTCATTTATTTATATATGGTTTCTATCTACTTGCAATGGGAGAGTATGTTCATTTGAGACCGTTTTACACACAAAGCCCAAGATGATGTGTAGTGTGTGGTCCTCTACAGAAAAGGTACAGAAAGGAGATTGTCTCATTACAATAATGGTAGGGGGCAATGAAATGCTGCTAAAGGAAGATGGAATGCTCTGTCTGAGGAACTGGATTAATTTAATGGATCTCACAACAACCCCTATTTGGGAAGAAGAAGCTGTGCATGAGTGGGACTTGATTTGTGAAACACTGAAGAGTCTAGGTGTGGGTGGTACTCGATTAGTAAGTTTCAGACTCTGTATACAAAGCATCAGGCATTGGTGATAAACTATGAGGCTTTAGAGACTTGACTCTAACAGCCGTGATCCTTAGCAAGTCATTTTAATCTCTCTGAGCCACAATTTACTCATCCATAAAGTGGGATTTATCCAACCAGCTTTTGGATTCTCTTGTGGAATTAACCGATTGTGTTTAACAATATTTAGCCTCTAATCTGCCACACTAAATAATAAACTTAACTGTCACCACTCCATGTCCTAAGAGGAGGGCTTCCTATCATCCATGAGACACAGGGCTTCTGGAGTTGCTTTGTTAGTGGCTTTCACAGCAGAGTGCTACTGTTAGTGGTAGTATTTCAGAACCCAAGACCAAAATCTTATCATACAGATAGGAAATAATAAAAACAATGACTACTTTTGGATCAACTACTGTTGTGTACTGCTGCACTAGGTACTCTGTATACATGATCTTATTAAACTTGCTTACAAACTCTGCCACACACTGTCATATTACTTAAGGCACAACACTTCTCCCCAAGTTTTGCTAATATTAAGTACTTAACTTAGGGTCAAACTGGTGGTAAGGGGCAGAACTGTGTTCAGATCCAGAGTTGCCTAATTTAAAACTTATGCTCTTTCCTGCTTAAACACAAGACTCATGCTGTCAGTTGGAAGGCTCATGGATCCATCTTCTACCTATTGAGAACTCAAGCTACCAATGATTCTGCAACTTTGGCTCCATTTAGGGTGGAAATTGGCCTCCTAAAAATATTGCCATGCTTCCTTGTGATTAGATGCAAAGGTGTGAGGCATGTGGCTCAGGTTGAATCTGAGTAAAAGTAATGATAAATCTTAGAACGAAAACTACCATTCATAAATGACTATGTTTTGTAGCCATTATTTCACTGATTCACTATATCTCTCCTAGGGAGTACAAATTACATCAGGAGTAGGTGAGTAGCTTGTTCATAAAGCCCATGTGCTTCCCATTACACATCAGCACCTACAGATGAGGTGAGCTGAGAAACACAGTGATTGACTAATTTGGGGGCTATGTCTTGGCTCTGAGGTTAGCTGACAGTAAGCTTAGGCAAATCATAAATTCCTCTAAATTTCAATCTGTTTATCTTTACAGAGGAAGTATGTCAGAAAATATCTCATGGACAGTCCAACATTTTTTTTAAATCTTGTGAAACTGATATAAAAATTGATTAATATACTCCTTTGGAAAAAAATAGCTTAATTATATTGTTTTGTAGGGGCCACATCGATGACTTGAACTTTCAAAGTTCCTATCATTTATACAAACCTTTGAAGGCAAGGGACCTCCATGTCTGAACGTGGGTTTGTTCCTCACAGATGTTATGTCTGGCTTGCAACCTGAGGATGTGGAACATTCTGCTTTGAAATCAAATCGCATAATATTATGCCTCTGTGATTTTCATCCGGCAGTTGCCACATGGGATCTGGCCTCCATTCCAGAGACATGCACAGAATTCCAGAGTGACTGCTTCATGGATGAGTTGATCTTGCTATTTGAAATGTTGAAAACTTCCTTAGTCTCTTGCTTTGAGAAAACTCCTTTAGAAGAAATAAGGCCAGAAAGGCATGCCTTTCTGGAGTCCCTAGAACACTCTCAAGGCTCAAGTTCAGCTATCTGCTTGAGGAAAAAATAACTTGGTATGTCCCATAGTCTGATTGTATGGGAACTACCTCCCGTGTATATCATTAACTCTCTCTCAGGACTGTGCATACCGGAGCTAGTGAGGGTATCCTGTTATTTTTCTGGGCATGTTGTAAGCCTTTGGTGTAGTAAGCCCAAAGTGTCATCATCATCCAGCTGATGCCTAGACTAAGACACATTTTAAAGTGGTCATTGTTGATGTAGTGTTGTGTGCTGTCCACGGTGGTAATTACAGGATGAGTGGGAGAGAGCGAGAAAAGCAGGGACACAGTACTTTTTGCTTTCTGTCTGCTGTCTGTTATGTGTTCCACCTAGATTAGGAGGCAACCACCCATATCCCAATTAGTCAGCAAAGAAATTCAGCTTTTAAGCTAATGCATAATGTGACACAGATGTCTTAGCTCAGAGGAAAGGAAAGCAAATGAAGAGAGCGATCAGCACAGGTGTTAGGAAAGTCTTCTCAGAGCAACTGTTAAGATGAGAACATAAAGTTTAGGTGTTAGAGAAAAGGCAACTTCACCGTAATTTGATAGTGGAGGTCCATTTAGTTTTCATGAGCAGATGGCTTTCACTTCAATTGCTCAGTGATGAAAGAACCAGCAGCTTGCTGGAGCAAAACTTTGTTTTTAGAGGAATACTTGGTTTTTAAAGTACATACTTTGGAAGCCTGACAAGTGGTCTGAGAAAATAGTGTATTTTTATAAAATCTTAAATTTTGGAGCCAATCGCAGCGCTTTCCCCCTCTCTCCTTCTTCATTTTCTCTTCCTTTCTTTCCCTTTCCTGGACTTGCTCCGTACATTGCAGCAGGATGGGATTCTAAGGGGATAATTCCAAGATGAAAGTAATGGAAAAATGGGGCCAGGTCAAGGTCAGAAACCTGGGAAGGCATGAAACAAAACATTAATTCTGGAGTAAAAGCATAACTGATTTCAAGCCATGAGCACGAGATCACTTTCATCCACCGATAAAATGCTTTCTGCATGCTAAGTTACCTCATTTATAAATGAGTTCCTGTGAAATAGGTGAAATATTTCACAGCAAAAACCAAGATTTAGAGACATGACATCTATTGATCAAGGTCACATGGATTAAAACAAGGTTTCCCATGTCACTTTACTTCCTCTGCTAGCCATAGGAGACCTCAAATCCAGACTGGAGTAAACTCAGAAACAGAAAAAAAAAGAAGATAATTATAGGCATTTTTAAAAAACACAGAGCACTGGGGCAGGATTCTGGAGCCTAGATGGGCAAACTCAGAGGTGTGACCCTGTGTGGTACAGGGTCCCTGACAACTGAGGTTGTGGGGGATAGAGAACAGCTCAGCAGCAGGCAGCCAAAGGCCAGCACACAGTAGGTGCTCAACCAGTGAAAATTCTGAAAGACTCATCCTACATGTGCCTTCCAGGGAAGGCCCCATCTGTCTTTTAAACTTTAGCTGTGCCTGCTTCTTTTTCTTTATTCCTGTTTTAATCAGTTTGATTTACACTATTTTGGCTTTAGACATGAGGCTTGCGTGTAGGCTGAATGAATACAGCATTCCATTAGCTGCTTGTGAGAACACCCTGTCACCTTTTCTATTAGAATGATTAACACATTCCTGACATATGCTATAATTCCATAATTCAAGATGATTTCTCAGGTGATAATTTGCACTTTATAGGAATGTCATTTTAATTCAGCATTCATTAGCATTAATGCTCATTAATCTATGAAAGAAAGATCTTGCCTGTTCCTGGAGATTAATATTTGGAAACTCGCAGCTTCCATTTTATTGGAATTTAGTCATCAGAAATAGATTTCTACTTGCCTATCGATGACGGTGAAGACATATCAGAAAAAAGTAAGGACAAGTTCTTATTTGTACTCATGTAATATGATTAACTAGAAATCTTCCTACAAATGCTGTTTTAATTGTGTCCCTCATTTTCACTACTCTTCAAAGTAGTTCATAAAATTTGCTTAAGTAAAACAAGTCATCTTGAAGATGAACCAGAGGAATCAACCTACAGCAAGACTAATTTTTTAGAAAGACGAAAAAACATGAAATCTAGAATTAGGGAATTAGTCAGAGTTATAAAACACATTGAAGAAGATAATGAAAAGAGTATAGTAAGTCATTATGTGCTAATAAATTTGAATGGAATGCATGCATACATACATATGTATTTTCCATACATATATATTTTCAGAAATATAGGAAGTGCTACAGTTAGTTCAAAAAGAGAGTTAGAAGTTTGTAAGCTAAAGTTTCCCAGTTCCATCCATTTCAAAAATGAGCTCAACATGGCATACAATAAGTAAATAATTTCTGTCTTATGGAAGTTTTTAAATATTTTTTTCTACCGGGGATCGAAATTGGGACCTTGAGCTTACCAAGCAGGTGCTTGTGCTGCTGAGTTAATATCCTTGGCCTTATAGAAGAGTTTTTAGAAGAAAAATAGTTAAAATTGCCTAATTTCATGGCACTAGTCATGAAAACACTGAGACCCAACACAGAAAAATAGTATACACATTCACAGACACACACATCCATACACATATTACAGACCAATTCACTGATGGTAATTGATGTACAAGTCACAAGTAAAATAACAACTAGTGAAATCCAATAGTATGTTTTACAGGAATCATAATCAAGTCTGGTTTAATCCTAGGAAAACAAGGATGATTTGACAATAACAATATGTTAATACCATCTAATATGTTAATATATGGTCTAAAATTACATGAATGTATCAATTGTTAATTTAAAGCAGAAAAAAGATGTTCAATGGGAATATTTTTAGTATCTAAACTTCCTTAGGGCCGGCGGTATAGCTCAGCGGACTAAGCGCTTGCTTAGGTAAGCGTAGGGACCAGTGTTCGATCCTTGGTTCCCCCAGCCGCGCCGACCCTGCCTTCGGGTGCGCTGAGCCGGGGATGCAATCTGGGCGCGGTGGCGCGCGCCTGTAATCCCAGCACATGGGAGGCAAAAAGCAGGAAGATCGCTATGAATGTGGACTGCATGCATAGTGAGACCCTGCACCAAAAAAATAGAAAAAGACAAAAAACCAAAAAAAAAAAAAATAAAAAAAAATAAAAAAAAATAAATAAATAAACTTCCTTAGCTTTCAAAAAACTATCTCGACCAAAAAGTTGGAATAATCCTCATTCTTAGTGAGATGTTTTAGAATGAGGCCCAAAAAAGAATGTCAGCTGCCTCCCACATGTTCAGGACATCAGGTACTCGTGATGCAGTTAAAGGAGAGGAGGAAGGAAGGAGCAAGGGGGAAGAGGGAAAGACAGGCTTATTGGTGCTTAAGGTGACACAAACATTTACATTAAACACAAGAAGGAATCCACAAATAATCCAGGGTGGTCATTGTGTTTCAAAAATTTAGTAGATAGAAGAGGAACATATTTTTATGTGAGCAGAAACCAAAGAGAAAATATATTTTAAAAAGAGCTACTAAAAGAGAGCTACATATTATCTACATAGAAGTTACCCTAAGAATGCATAAGCAGATGATGAAACACAATTTCCTATTAAAGAGTGTCTCAATTACTCTTCTCTCATTGCTGGGACAAGTATCCAATACCCAAAGTGAAGGAAGAAAAGCTTTATTGAGCTGACAGCTAGTGGAGGTTTCTGTCCATACTTGGCTGACTCCAAGGCAGAGTGCATCGAGTTCACAGTGGCCAAACAACAACAATGGCAACAGACAGAGTCTGTCTGTCTCTCTCCCTCTCTGTTTTAAATTAATTTTATTGACAAATAGCAATGAGACAGTTTCAAAACTGATTGATAGGACAGTTTCAATAATTAATACATTATATATTGTTGTCTTTGTAGTGGTTATTCTTAGTACAAGATGCAGACATGATATCCTGTCCAAACACTATTAGTAAAAATCTTTCTTCTCACTGAATTAAGAAAAAGTAGCTGTACATCTATCTTAAATATTTTTATATACAGATACAAAATGGTCCTTCCTTTGTATCACCTTTTTGTGTTTAGTTTTGTCAGAGAAGGGTATTCCCTTGCCATATGATAGGTACATGAATTCAGCAAAGTAATCCAATATAGTCCAGTAGACTATAATAGTAGTGGTTATCCATAGGAAAGGCAATGTCAGAAGTTGTTGACTTGAGCATTTTATAATTCAGTACATTAGTATGGCTTTATTTTATATACCTAGCTTTTCTGCTTTTCTGCTGGATAGTTAAGACCAAGATAAAGCAAGACCTACAAAGTTTAACACATTAATACCTGATGTGATACCTGTTTCATGTTATATCTAAGTTGTTTAATATTCAGACAGATAGTGATGTTAAGCTCAACAGCCTAGGTTGTAGGATAATAATATCATTAAGCTTTTCTTTTTGGAGGGTTGACAACTTAAGTTTGCAGACCAAAAATTAGAGAAAAAGAAGGGCTTGCAAGGACAGCTAACATTTTGACTCTAGCTTTGAAGGTCAGTGAGAACACAGGACATAGGAGAACCTGTACTGTAACATTGTGTAACTCAGTTGTATCCCAAATTTATTGATCAAGGAGTTTATGGGGCCACAGAGGAAAGTGATTGACGATGTAGAGTGTGCCTAAGGAGAGTCACATGGAGAGAAAACATTCTCTCAGCTTCCACAGAGAGTACATTGGTCCATCAATGGCTGTGACTCATCCACATGGCTGACACTGACAATGTAGCAACAAACTGCGTTACAGGGTTTCAGGGTAAATCCTGAGGGGATTTGACTGACCTTGTCAGATACAGAAGTTACATTTCTTGTTATATAAGTGTCACTTTTCTCTGTCTCTCTTGTATTGTATTCAAGCTTTCTACCTCAGAATGGGAGAAGTACACACCCATAATCCCAGAATTACTAAAATACATAATTCCAGCCTTGGATCACCCATAATCCCAGTGGATCATGAATTAATCACAAACTCTAAAAGTCACCTCCATATGACTGTATGAGGCTTAGGGTGACAACTATACACAAATTATAACAAAAAATATAAAAGGAAGCTGAATAGGGTGATTGTACTATGTTTATACATGTGGTCCTGATGTAACAGTGTCAATGATTCCTAAATTAACATGTCATTTAATCTAGCGAAGCAAATTCAATTAAAATTCCATTAACTAAAACTTTTTTTTTGTATTTAAGACAAATGAGTACAGGGTGTACAGGGTCTCACTGCATAGATCTGACTTGTAGTGATCTTTCTGTTTACAGCATCTCAAGTGCTGGGATTACAGGTGTACACCACTTTGAGCAGTCTCAATCACTATCTCAGCATGCTGCAGGGCTGGGGCTATCATAGCAGGCTGGGGGAACACTAAGATTTTGAAGGAAAATTTAATAAGTTAACTTTAAAAGCTATCTGAAGAATTAAAAAATCCACAGATATTTAAGACAAGTTTTATAAAAGAAAGCAAAGAAGGGAAATTACCTTACAAATATTAAGCAATATTATTAAATTAAGGAAGTCTAGATATTTGAAAATTATTAGCAATACTACAGTTACATGCTATAAATAGCTACACAGTCAATAAAATAAAGATGCATTACTTTATAAATGTTAGGAGAATTGATTCCTTATATGGGAAAAGTTAATATCATATCACATGGAACAATTCTCCAGTTGAAACAAATCCTAAATATGGACAGTACAATGTGCGCCTGTTGTGCTGGCTATGCAGGAGGCTGATGCAGGAAAACCACATGCGCCTATGAGTAAAAACACACTGTGGGAAATGAAGCGAGACACTGCCCCTGCCGCCAAAGCCCAAAAAAACCTAATGAAGGAAAAAATTACATATGGACCATGATATTTTAGAATACTTTTGTGAATTTAAGGTGGAAGAAAATTTCCTTTCTAAAGAACTTAAAATGTGCCCAGCTTGTCCAGCCCTGCAACCCTAGAGCCCCTGCCCCCAAGCCTGGCGAGAGAGTGAGAAGTTTTGTAACTCTTCCGGCACCTGATCCACCCACACCCCGCCTGGTGAGGGTGACGCCCCGCCTGGTGAGGGTGTGGGAGAACTATCGGCTTCCTGGTGTGCTTCTGGTGGCCAGTACCATCCAGGGCCCCCACCCACAAGACCTCCAAACCAGCGAGACCTTCTGAACCTCTCTAGGCCATCCACCCTAGCTTTTCCTGCCCAGCAACTCCTCAGAGCCATGGCCTACAAGCCTGCTGAGCAAGTGAGAAGTTTTGTGACTCTTCAGGCCCCTGATCAAGCCCAGCACATCTCAGTGAGTGTGTGTGAGAGCTTCTGTGCTCCCTGGGGCTCCCTGGGCCAGGAACACAGAGGAGGGAAATTACAATTGTACCAGAAGGGCTGCAGCAAAAAGGAACTGAATACAACAGCTAGATCCAGGTCAGGCATAACTGGATAATCTCAAACTTAATAGACTGGCACCCAAAATCTCATTACACGTGAAGGTTGTAAATGCACCAAAGCTCTACACCAAAGGTTAGAGGTCAGTGCTATAAAAAATGACAAAGACAAGGAGAAAAAATGCAATATCAGGCCTGGAGCCCACCAATAACAAGTGCAGTGGACACTAGCTCAGCTCAAATGAATGAATTAATAGAGGCAGAAGCTAAGAAACAAAAGCAGAAAGGTATAGAGGAACACAGACCAGAATTAATGCCTGAAATAAAAAAAAAGAAATTTTTGAATACATAGCATCTGAAGTAATGAAACAAATCCAGAAATATATGGGGGAAACCGAATGCCCATCAGAACAAGTTCAGAGAACACTATTCCAGTTGAAATATATGAATTCACAGTATAGCAAGCAAAGAAACAACAGCAGAAAGGTAAAGAGGAACTCAGAGCAGAAATAATTTCTGAAATCAAAGAAGAATTCTTTGAAATCATAGCATCTGAAGTAGAGAATCACTTATGGAAATACATGGAGGAAACCCTATTTGGAAGAAAACTTGCAGTAAAAGAATTGAAAGTTACCTCTAAAGAAGACATTGATAAAAACAAATAAAGGAGATCAGAAATATGATAGATTCCTGGAATGTGCAATATAGGAAAGAAATAGATTGCATGAAGCAGAGTCAAAGAGATATGGAAGAACTTAAAATCTCAACCACGAGTCTACAAAGCCGTGAAAGGGAAGACAGAGTTTCAGATCCTGAAGATGCTGGTGCAGCTAGTGAAAAGGTGAGAAATGTTCTCTTAACAATGAAAATGCAGGAAAAAATAATCCATCATCTGCAGGAGGAAGCCAAGATGAAAAATGTGAGAAAGATAGGCATCAATGAGAATGAAGGAGTCAATACAAATTATATAAAAAGAATAGAGAGTATGGAGTACAGTACTTCAAATCATCTATGAAAAAAATTCCAGTGCAGACTACTATACTGTGCAAAACTCTCTTTCAAGTATGATGGAGAAGTGAAATACTTCTATCACACAGAAGAACTAAAGAATTTTATGATGACAAAGCCATTCCTACACAGGCTATGGAAAGATGTTCTACAGAGAGACCACAATGACCAGAGTTCCACCAAAGAAAACAGAACGAACCCACTAAGTAGGGCAAACAATGAAACACAAGACAAAAAGGAGTAAACAACAATAGGTTAAAAACATGACAATCATAAGTCAACACATTTCAATTATAACCATCAATGTAAATGGACTAAATTCACCAGTTAAGAGGAAGAGACTGGCACAGTGGACTAGACAACAAAACAGAACAATGTGCGGTATACAAGAAACACACTTAACTCAAAAAGACATTCATAGGCTTACAAGGATGAAAACAATACTAAATGCCCCAGAACCCCAGAAAAAACCATGGATATGGTCCCATAGTGTAATGGTCAACACTCTGGACTCTGAAAAATCCGTGGATAGCAATCCTGTTCTCAGTCTTAACTTCAAACCAAGAATGACCAAACGACACAAAGAAGGCCACTACATATTGGTTGGGAGAAAAATTCAAGAGAAAGAGGTAACACTCATAAATATCTATGCACCAAACACAGGAGCACCCAACTATATAAAACAAATCTTAATGGATATGAAAAATCTGAAATCCAAGACCACAATCTTAGCAGGAGACCTTAACAACCCCTTATCTCAAAAACATAGGTCAACCAGACAAAAAATTAGTAAAGAAGTAGTAGAATTGAAGCAGAGCTTAGAGCAAATGGATCTGGTGGACATATATAGAGTGTTCCACCCAACCACATCTTCATACACATTTTTTTCAGTGGCACATGGGTCATTCTCTAAAATAGACCACATAATAGTCCAGAGGTCAAGTGTAAGTATATGCAAGAAAGCAGAAATTATTCCATGCATATTATCTGATCACAGCACAATGAAACTGGAAATAAATGACAAAAGAAATCAGAAAAACTGCTAAATACAGGGAAATTAAACAACATCCTATTCAGCAATCAATGGATCACAGATGAAATTAAACAAGAAATTCAGCAATATCTACAATTCAATGAAAATTATTACCATAACTTATTGAAATTTATGGGATGTGATGAAAGCAGTTCTCAGAGGAAAAATCATAGCTATGAACTCATACATTAGGAAAACAGAATGGGAACAAAAAAACACCCTCATGTTACATCTCTGACATTTAGAAAAGGAAGAGCAAGCCAAACCCAGAGCACAAAGACAGGAAGAAATCATAAAGATTAGAGCAGAAATTAATTCAATAGAGATGAAGAAAACAGTTCACAGAATCAACGAATCAAAAATCTGGTTATTTGAAAGGCTAAAGAAAATCGGTTACCCTAGCTAACCTCATCAAGAAGAAAAAAGAAAAAATTCAAATACAATCAATAAGGAATGAAAAAGGTGAAATCATCACAGACTCAGTGAAAATTAAGAAGATTATCAGTACCTACTTTGAGAATCTTTACCCTCAAAGATTAGAAGACACAGAAGAAACAGGCAGATTCCTTGAAAGGTACAAATTACCAAAACTGAATCAGGAAGATAGAACAACTCTCAGTAAGCCAATAACAGCCAACAAAATATGAAACATAAGAAAAAGCCTACCGACAAAGAAAAGTCCAGGTTATGATGGTTTCAAAGCTGAGTGCTACAAGAAATTTATAGAATACATAATCCTCACTCCTCAAACTCTTCAATGAAATTGAAAAGGAAGCAGTCCTTCAAAAATCATACTGATTCAAAAACCAGGGAAAGACACAACTAAAAAAGAGAATTACAGGCCAGTCTGCCTCATGAACATAGATGCAAAAATCCTCAATAAAATCCTAGCAAATAGAATACATCAAATCAACAAGAAGATCATGCACCATTATCAGGTAGGATTCATCCCAGGGATGCAAGGATGGTTCAATATTCAAAAATCTGTAAATGTAATACACTATATTAATAGAGTGAAATCTAAAAACCAGATGATCATCTCAACTGATGCAGAAAAAGCTTTTGACAAAGTCCAACACTCATTCATTTTGAAAGTCTTACAGAAAGTTGGAATAGATTGCCTCTACCTCAATTTAATAAAAGCCATCTATGACAGCCTAATGGCTAATATGATTCTAAGTGGGGGAAAACTGAAACCTTTTACTCTTAAATCAGGTACAAGACAAGGCTGTTCTCTACCACCTCTCCTATTCAACATAGTTTTGAAATCATTAGCTACAGCTATTAGAGAAGAAGGAGAAATAAAAGGAATAAGAATAGGTAAAGAAGACGTTAAATTATCACTATTTGCAGATGACATGATACTTTACTTGGAAGACCTCAAAAATACTACCAAGAAACTACTAGAACTGATATGGAAAGTCAGTAGCATAGCAGGATAAAAAGTTAATACTCAAAAGTCAATAGCATTCCTCTACACAGATAACAAGCACACTGAAACTATAGAAACAATACCTTTTACAATAGCATCACAGAAAATGAAACACCTTGGAATTCACTTTACCAAGTCAAAGATCTTTTCACAGAAAATTACAGTACCCTAAGAAAAGAGATCCTAGAGGATTTCAGAAAATGGAAAGATATTCTATGCTCTGGGATAGGAAGAACCAACATCGTGAAGATGGCCATACTCTAAAAATTATTGTATAAATTTAATGTAATCTTTATCAAACTGCCACCAACATACCTCCCAGACCTAGAGAAATCATTCCTAGAATTTATTTGGAACCAGAAAAGACCTAGAATATAAAGGCAATCCTGGCAAGACAAGGGAAGAGGCATTAGAATTCCTAAGTTGAAATTATACTACAAAGCAACTGTGATAAAATCAACATGCTATTGGCAGCAAAATAGACCTGAGGATCAATGGAATACATTAGAAGATGCAGAGACCTCTATGAACACATTCAGCCATCTGATCTTTGACAAAGGGGTCAAACATACTCACTGGAAGAAAGATAGCCTCTTTAACAAATGGTGCTGGAGAAACAGGCTGTCTACATGCCAAAAACTAAATCTTGACCCAGTTCTATCACCATGCACTAAACTAAAGTCAAAATGGATTAAAGCTCTAAACATTAAAACAGAAACACTCAATCTCCTGTGAGAGAATGTAGGATTAATTCTTGAAGACATAGGGGTAGGCAAAGAGTTCATGAACAAACATGTATTCACAAGAGAAACACCTGAAAGTATCAACAAGTGGGATCAACTCTTTTTGAGAAGGTTTTGCCCATCAAAAGAAATTGTCAAGAAAGTGAAAAGACAACCCATAAATTTTGAAAAAATCCTAACTAATAAACACTCAGATAAAGGTCTGCTGTCTAGAATTTATAAAGAACTAAGATACATTAGGGTCCTCCAACTGAAAAACCCAATCCAGAAATGGGCATCTGAGATGAATACACACTTCTCAGAGGACAAAAGAAAAGTAGCAAATAAATATATGAAAAAATGCTCCACATTACTAGCCATCTGTGAAATGGAAATTAAAACAGCACTGAGATACCATCTCACTCCAGAAAGAATGGCTATCTTAAAAAAAAATCAACCAACAACAAATGCTGGAGAGGATGTGGGGAAAAGGGAACACTTCTCCACTGCTGTGGGAATGTAGACTGGTGCAACCATTGTGGAGATCAGTGTGGACACTCCTCATAAAAGTAGGACTGGAAATCCCATTCAAGCCAGCTATCCCTGTACTGGGAATTTTTCTGGAGGAACTGAAAAGATTATATCATAGTGATATATGTGTACCTATGTTTATAGTAGCACAATTTGTGATAAACAAATCTTGGAATCAACTGAGATGTGTGTCATATGAGGAATGGTTGAAGAAGATGTGGTATTTCTATACAATTGAATATTACTTGGCTATAAAGAATGATAAACTTGAAGCATTTATATTGAAGTGGATGCCACTTGATCATATACTCATAAGTGAAATAAATGAGACACATATGTACAAATATTGTATGATATCCTTAGCATAAGAAATCAAAAGTAGAAATACAAATAGAAAGCTAAAACTACAACTACAAAGAATTTAATCAGATAGTGTAAACTGTACTGCATATGTTGAAGGATAATAATTAGCTTCTCTTCTGGTTGGTTAACAACCTAAGTTTGCAGATCAAAACTTGTGAAAATGGAAGGGCTGCAAGTTCAGCCGACATTTTGACCCCAGCCTTTCTAGGTCAGTGAAGACTCAAGGAGATTATGGAGCCATAGAGGAATGTGACTGATGATCCATAGTGTTCCTAAGGAGATTCACATGGAGAAAAAACTTTCTCTCAGGGTTTCTCAGTGAGCCAACTGGTCAAGAAATTTTCATCACTCATCCTCATGGCTGACACTGACAAAGGATCTACAGATTGAGGTACATGGTTACAGGATAAACACTGAGGGGACTTGACTGACATCATCAGATAGAAAAGTTACATTTTTTGTAATATAGGTCTTGCTTTATCTCAGTATTAACCATCTAGCAGAAAAGTATATAAACTAGGTATATAAAATAAGGCCATAATAGTAAGCTGAGGTGTAAATGGCTCTAGTCAACAACTTCTTCAGATAATCCACTATTATTGTAGATTGCTGGAATGTTTCACTGAATTCAAGCACCTATAAAAATTGAATAACAGTAGAATACCCATCTTTGACAGGACTAAACAAAAAAGGGGATACAAAGGAAGAAGCATTCTGAGTTTGTATAAACAGTTAGGATAACTATGCAGTACTTTGGCATAATTCTATGAGAAGAAATATATGCACTAATAGTGTTTGGGCAGGATATCCTGTCTGCTTCTTGTACTACAGATAACCACTAGGAAGATAACAATGTCAAAAGTATTAATTGTTGAAAGTGTACTATAATTCAGCTTTAGAAAAAAACAGATTGGTATACAGCTACATTGTCTCAAGTCATTGATCAGAGGTATCTGCTCTAATGGTGTTTGTACATGGGGTATCATATGTACCTTGTAGAACAAAAAGCCACTATGAAAACAATGTGCATTGTATAAATTGTTGAATCTGTCCTACTAATTTTATTTAAAACTGTCTCATTGCTACTTGTTCTTCAATAAAAAAAATAATAAATAAAAAAAACTAAAAAAGAAAAAAGAACTTAAAATGGGAAGAGCAAAGGTGGTTGATTGATCTCCATCAAAAGATGCAGTACAATTTAAACTGCATGCAGAGTTAGCAGGAGACACTGATAGAAATTTCTTAAAAAATGTAAGACAGGCAATAGTTAAGCCATTTAGGGAATTACAAGTGACTGAGGACTGTCAGGAAACAGCAAGCAATGGGGTGGTTGGACAACACAGAGGGTGGCATAGCTATGTGCCAGGTACTGAAAGGTGTGATTAATCTAATAAATAAAGATATTCATAATCTAGATAAATACAAATTTGAAACACAATGAAAGGGTCAGGGAAATAGCTCAGTGGCATGAGCATCTGCTTGATAAGCATAAGGTCCTAAGTTCAATCCACAGTACAAAAACAAAACACAACAAAAAACACAATGAAATACTAGTCTGCACCTACCATACTACAACTCTTAGTAGATCAAAAAGTGCCGTGCTATCCGGTCCACCTCTGGCCAGCACAAGAGACCGGCTGGAGACAGTGTGGCCGACTCTGCCATCTTCCTGGATCCTGCCCATGCCGCCCAGCCAGAGAAACTGGCCTGAGACAGCGGCTGACTCCAGTGGCCTCCTGGATTCCACCCCAAGCTCTTCCAGTGAGTGGGAATTTGCATGACTCACGAGGCTTCCCACATTGGTGAGTGTGTGGTGAGTCTGAAGGAGAGCCTTTGGCTTCTTCCCATGCGTGCTATCCAGATCCCCACCCCGAAGCCCTCCAAGCCAGTGACCTGCCTGAAGCCTCAGGACACACTCACCAGCACCTCCCTGGATCCCTGCCCTAAAGCCCACTGAGTGAGTGTGAATTTCCCTGACTCCCTGGGCATCAAAGTTCAGTGAGTGTAGAACTCCAGGCTCACCATGCCAGAGAGACATTTCCCAGGGATTCCCTGTCCCCCCCAACCCCTGCATGGCCGAGACCGAGCCCAGCTTATCCCGCCGCACCAGAGAAACATTTCCCAGCAATTGCCGGTCCCACCCCATGGCCCCAGACCCAGTGCAGGTGGGCCTGGAGTGAGAACTTCAAGCCTGTCAAACAGGAAGGACATTTCTCAGTGATTCCCGATCCCATCCCATGGCCCAAAACCTAGTGCAGCCCTGCCTGTGAGTGAGGGCTCCAGGCGCCCTGCGCTGGAGGGACCTTTCCCAGCCTTCTCGGGTTCTGGCCTGTAGACCCCGACCCAGCACAGGCTGGATGACCCAGGACAACTTACCCAGTGAATAAGATCATCCACTATTCTTTTGGGAGCCCAGCAGACCCACAAAAGCCCAGGCCCACCCTGCTAGAGGGCGACCTGCCTGACACAGGAGGGCTGACTCTGGCAATTTTCCAGATCCTCGCTCCAGAGCCAGCCAAGACAGTGGGAATTTTCATTACTTGCTCTGCATCCCAGTTCGGTTCATGCTCGCCTGAACAGGGAACCAACAGAGGGGAACCATAGGAGCTGCAGCAGAAAGGAAGTGAGCACAACAGCTAGATCCGGGATAGGCAGACCTTGATAATCTCAAACTTAATAGACTGGCACCCAAATCCCATAAAAATCAATCTGTTATAGCTGCAGAAAAGCTCTACACCAAAGGTTAAAGGTCAGCGCTATACAAAATGACAAAGACAAGGGGAAAAACGCAATCCAAGCCCTTGAGTCCACCAGTAAGGGCAGAGGACACTAGCTCAACTGTAATGAATGAATTAACAGATATAGCAGCAAAGGAAAAACAGCAGAAAGGTATAGAGGAAATAAAATGCAAAGTAACTACCCAAATTAAAAAAGAAATATCTGAATACATAGTATCTGAAATAAAGTATCAATCCCAGAAACACTGGGTGGAAAACAATACTCACCCAGAACAAGTGCAGAGAGCACTATTCCAGCTGAAACGTACGAATTAACAGCATCTGAAGAAAAGACACAACAGCAGAAAGGTCATGAGGAACTCAAAGCAGAAATAATTTCTGAAATCAAAAAAGAATTCTTTGAAAATAAAGAATTGTATGAAATCATAACATCTGAAATACAGAAACAAGTCTGAAAATATACAGAGGACAACCAACTTTGAAGAAACACTGTAGAAAAAGAATTAATAACTACCTCTAAAGAAGACATGGATAAAAAAATTGAGGAGATCAGAAATATTATGGATTCCTTGAATGAGCAATACATAAAAGAAATAGAACACATGAAACATAGTAAAAGAGATAAAGAAGAACTAAAAATATCAATCACGAGTCTACAAAAAAGTTTGAATGAAAAAGAAGACAGAGTTTCAGATCTAGAAGATGCCAGTGCAGCTAGTGAAAAGATAAGAAAGGATCTCTTAAAAACAACGAGAATGCAGGAAAAAATAATCCATCACCTGCAAGATGATGCCAGGATGAACACTGTGAGAATAATTGGTATCAATGAGAATGAAGGAGTCAATACAAATGTCATAAAAAGAATTTGGGGAGAAATAATCCAGAAAACTTCCCAAATATGAGGAAACAATCCAACATTCAGGTCACTGACACATACAGTACACCAAATAACTTCAACCCAAGTAAAAACACACTGAGACTTATGATAGTTAAGATCCCAGAAATCCAACACAAAAATAATATACTGAAAGGTGCTAGAGAAAAGAAGCAGATCACATTCTAAGGAAAACCCATCAGAATTAGAGCTGACTTCTCTACATAAACCATGAAGGCAAGGAGAGCATGGAGCAGAGTTCTTCAAGTCCTGTATGAAAATAAATTCCAGCTCAGACTACTATACCCTGAAAAGCTCTCTTTCAAGTTTGATTGAGAAGTGAAATACTTCCACAACAAAGAACAACTAAAGAATTTCATGATGACAAAGTTATCCCTTCACAGGCTGTTGAAAGATGTTGTAGAGAGAGATCACAATGACCAGAACTCCATGAATGAGAATGGAAGGAACCCACTAAACAGGACAGACAATTAAACACAGGATACAAAAGAATAAAGAACACCACGTAAATATCATGACAAACGTAAGTCAGCACATTTAAATTATAACCATCAATGTAAACGGACTCAATTCTCCAATTAAGAGAAATAGACTGGCACATTGGATTAGGAAAAAAAACCCAACAATATGCTATATGCAAGAAACACATTAAACTCAAAAGGACATTCATAAGCTCAAAGTCAAAGGATGGAAAACAATACTACATGGCCTAGCACCTCAGAAAAAAACAAGAGTAGCAATTCTATTCCCAGACAGTCTCAATTTCAAATCAAGAATGATCAAATGACACAAAGAAGGCCACTATATATTGGTCAGGGGAAAAATTCAAGAGCAAGAGGTAACACTCATAAATATCTATGCACCAAACACAGGAGCACCGAAGTATGTAAGACAAATCTTAAGGGACATGAAAAACTTAATGCTAACATCACAATCTTAGTAGGAGACCTTCACAACCCCTTATCTGAAAAAGATAGATCAAGCAGACCAAAAATTAGCAAGGAAATAGCAGAACTGAATGAGAGCTTGGAACAAATGGACCTGGTGGACATACACAGAATGTTCCATCCAACCACATCTTCATACACAATTTTTTCAGCTGCACACGGGTCATTTTCCAAAGTAGACCACATACTAGTCCAGAGGTCATGTGTAAGTACATGCAAGAAAATAGGAATTATCCCCTGCATATTATCTGACCACAGTGCAATGAAACTGGAAATAAATGACAAAAGAAACCAGAAAAACACGCTAAATTCATGGAAACTAAACAATGCTCTGCTCAGTAATCAATGGGTCGCAGAAGAAATTAGAACAAGAAATTCAAAAATATCTACAATTCAATGAAAAGTCAAGCACAATTACAGGAATTTATGGGATGAGATGAAAGCAGTTCTTAGAGGGAAAATAATAGCTATGAACTCACACATTAGGAAAACAGAACGGCAACAAATTAGGACCCTAATGTTGCACCTCTGACAACTAGAAAAAGAAGAGCAAACAAAACCCAGAACACAAAGACGGGAAGAAATCATAAAGATTAGAGCAGAAATTAATTCAATTTAGATGAAGAAAACAGTTCAAAGAATCCACAAATCAAAACGTTGGCTCTTTGAAAGACTAAACGAAGTTCATAAGCCTCTATCCAACCTCATCAAAAAGAGGCAAGAGAAAATTCAAGTATATGTAATAAGGAATGAAAAGGGTGAAATCACCACAGACCCAGTGGAAATTCAGAAGATTATCAATAGTTACTTCGAGAATCTTTACACTCACAGAATAGAAGACACAGAAGAAATGGACAGATTCCTCAAAAAGTCCAAATTACCAAAACTGAATCAAGAACATATAACAACTCTCAATAAGGTGATAACAGCCAACAAAATATGAAACATAATAAAAAAGCCTACGAAGAAAGAAAAGCCCAGGTTCTCATGGATTCACAGCTGAATTCTACAAGAAATTTGTAGAAGATATAATCCTCACACTTCACAAACTCGTCAATGAAATTGAAAAGGAAATAGTCCTCCCAAAATCATTTCTGGAGGCAAGTATAATACTGATT